>VUJU01004455.1:0-18551 GCA_009835225.1 Aphis craccivora
CGGTAGTATGAACGACCAATGAGAAGCCTTATGCTCTGACTTATCTTATTCCGTGACCATGCCTTATGCAAATGTGTCCTACCTAGTGGCGGACGCGGAGGGGGGGGGGTTCAAACCCCCTTCGAAATGAATGGATGATTAATTTCAAACGTAGTTATTCTCACTAATGAATCTTCAAAAAATTCTAATTTGTTCATACCCCCTCCCCCCCCCAAAAAAAAATTTTCTGCGTCCGCCCCGGGTCCTACCTAATTGAAAAATAAAATATTTGTTTCAAAATAGAATATATTACAATTTTTAAATATAATATATCCTAGACTGACAAATCATCTCCGTTCAGAATCGTTTTTCGTATACAATGATACCTATCATTGCATTCAAATTTAACCTACCCTAGTCCGAGGTCCACCCAACCCCCTAATGTACAGCAGAGCGGTACCCACTTGTCCGCTTTTTAAATTATTCAGTGTTAAATTTCTTACTTATAATTTTACACTATAAAATGAAAATAATTTGCGATAATCGTAGATTAATAATTATTTTAATAATGTTTATTTTTTATCATATGGTAAGGAGTCCTGACAGTTCATTCTCGAAAAAAGATAATATACAAATAGGTAATTTTAAATCATTAACTAAAACATGTTATTATTTATTGTAGTTTAACTTTTAACAGATTTCCAATTATGATACAATGTTTATATTTCTTAATTGATTAACTAATTTTTATGAATTTAAGTTTTATATATTACAGTGAGCAAGTTTTTCTAAATATTATTTGAAATATGTGTAGTTTAAGGTTAACTGAATTAAACTCGCATACATACAGGCTACATAGAATCTAAATATATTATGGTTAAGTTTTTGAGATTAAAAAAAAAAAATTCTATTTGAAGGATAATGTCTCTGAATAATATAAAGTATACAAAAACTATATTTATTGTGACTTGTTTGAAATAAGAATTCTAATTCGAATAATTAGAATAATTTGAATATTTTTAAATAAAATAACTCGCTCATATTATGTGAAAAATGAATATGAACAGTACTTTAAATACTTATTATCAATATTTATCTTTAATCTTTTTTTCGTGTTTAGAAAATTGTAAAGGTAACGTAGGCACTATAATAATATTATGCTATTATATTGTTATAAGCCACTTTTATAGTTATTTTATAATATTTTAATACACGATTAGTATACAATATACAATTATAAATTACAATATAATATTATATGTGTTATATGTGTGTGTGTATATATGTGAACAATTACCTATTTGTTATCACAGTTTGCAGGTAAATATAAATGCGCCTCCTTGGGCATGTATGGTATGATTGACATTTTGATTTTGAGTGGAGTGATGATTGTATTGGATTACCATCAATGACGTTTTTTTTTGGGGTTTGAAGATATTTTTTTTATTAAATATTATTTCTGTGAAAATTCGTTATGCGGGAGATATAGTGTTCAAATATATGATTGGGTTACATCGATATTGTAAGAGATTGAATGGAGATGTAATGAGTATTCATTCAAACTTTTATTGTTAGTTTGCAACTAATTCGTTTTATCAATATTAGTACTAAGTAAGTCCAAGTAGTATGATTCTCGAATACTTCATAAAAAGGATATGCCATATCAGATTATCTTCACGTAGTGTATGCCAAAGATAAGGTACAAGTATATTTTGTGACGTGCAAGACCAAGGTTGCGCAACTCAAATCATTATAAATGAACAGTTATGTAACCATACCATGACTGAAATATTTCGAGCCGTGCTTTTGTCGGTCTATTTTCTGTCACATAGACCGACCTTTCTCCAAACTTTGATGACCATTCGTTGTCAGGTACGTTCTTTCTTTAGTTATGAAATTTTATTAGAATGCGCAACAAAAAAATTTCAATATTTTCTTCAAGAATTTCGTACCAAAAATCAAAGAAGAAACTTTTGAATATTATTATATGTATGGAATAACATTTGTACAAATTAAATAACACTTGAATCCAACGTCATGTAGTTTTTTCCTCACATCAATATTAAACTGATTAAATTCTAATAGTTATATATCTGTATTATACAAATATCTTTGTACATGGTTGTTGATACGGGTTTCGTCGAAAATTTAGTTTTTCGTGTTGGTACAATGATTGTTATTAAATCAAAATTTGACATATCCATGATAATAGTAAGATAAAAAAAGCTAGTTTCTTTTCTTGTTACCATTACTATTTTATGCGATTTGCGTGAGTGCTAAAAGAAATATATATTTTTATAATTAAATGTATATTACATATATTTAAAGAATGGACTGAATGAATGGACATATCGCACTTAAAATCACTGTAATGATAACTTTTAAATGACTTAAAAACCTTTAAAGCTAGGATATTAATTAAACTGGTGAAGTCACTTATCACACAGGCCATTTTATTGAATACTATATCTATAAAAACTATTTATAGCGTATAATCGTTGTAGTTTTCAAAGTAATTAAAATAGTCATAAATTAATTTAATTTGTCTACAAAATAACACATTATTACATACAGTAGATACTAACTTATATTATGTCCAATATTATATATAATTACAGTGTCTTAGAGTCTAAACAGTAAATTTCGAGTTTTTATAATATATTGTTGAATATTATCGAAATAATATTAAATTTTTATTTTACATATTTTTGTAGACACGTTAATAGAAGATTTTGGTTTTACCGGTGTGTATATTTTATGGTCAAAAGTAATTTATGACTCGAATAAAATATATATTATATAATAATGTCTCATTATCTAATCGTTATAAAATTAATGTTATTTATTCATTTTTATAATTATTTGATGATTTAATGATAGAATAAAAATTATAATAATTGATGAGTAATAAAATAATTTAAGTTATACCTAAAAATATTCGTTTATTTATTTTATATATTATATATTTTTTTCTATATTTTATTGTAGGGTCTATTGAAAATGACCAAAGTATTAATGTTAAAGGTATTAAATAATTATATCTGGTTATATTGAAAAATAATATGTTTAGAACCAATGTTTATTGCATAATGAATTGTAGTTGACAACAATTATTAATAATAATAAAAACAACAACAACATTAAATTATTTAAATTAATATGTAGGTCAATCTACCTTTATAAACAAAGCGAGTTTCACGGTTATTTTTTGCATTCAACTGTGTAACATTTATGAGCTTTAACACTTTTTTTACCTGTGTTTTACTTATTTTAAAGGTTTTTATTATGGCACGGCCAACACCATAGACTAATCTTCATTTAATTTTTTATATTTATTAAAAAATTTTATTTTATTTTCATTAAATATTTTATTATTCTATTTGTTTTTTAGAGAAAGTTCGTACGTAATCATACATTTTATATTACTAGTTGAAGTCAATTTTTATTTATAATTTGAACTAATCAAAAACAATTTTTTTATTCACCAGTAATATCATTATTATTATTTATTTATTTTTTTTTTTAGAAGAAACTGGTTTGTAAATTTGTAATTTTTTACTTATAATTGTGTGTTTTGTATGTTTTGTGGCCCTAATTTATTTTATTACACTACACTTTATAAAGAATTTGACAATTTTTATATTTTATTAATTTTATTGATTTGCTTAAATTAATAAAAACAAACTTTTGGACTTTTGGTTTCACTCGTAAAATCTTAAATAAAATGTTATTGTAACCGCCACTTATAAAATATTGTTAAAATTAAAAAATATAATATTAATACTTTTTTATCAAGCATAATTAATTATTTGATATAAAAATTGTATATATGTAACCAAAGATGGAAAAATATATTTCTTATTTAAATGTTCTTTAATTATAGTTAGTTTATTTTTTTTAAATATTAGGTATATAGTTTATTTATACACGGTATTTTTTGATTTAATTAAAAGGTTCTAAATCTATTTTTTTTTTTTTGTTTTTTTTATGCTTACAATTACCTAATGTTTATAGCTGTATAATCTTAACTTAAAATGATGTAAATTTGTTGATTATTGAATGACATAAAAATACAAAATTTTCTAACTCGTAAAATATGAATTATTAGGATGAAGCCAAAAAATATCAGTTACAATCTTTTCATTCTAAACAATAATTAAGAACAAAATAGTTCTAAACAATCATTAATGTAATGCTTAGAATGAAAAAGTATTGACTTAATACAATAAAACTACCGATACAATACAAATTATTATTTAACTAAATTGAATATAGTATTTTGTGTTATGTTAGGTACATAAAAAAATATTTATAAAATGATACAATAATTGTGTGATGAACAACATAATTTGCACTTTGAAATTGATATTTCTCCAACTTCATAGAAAACTGATTTAAATCGGAGTCAAATAGTTTTAACTAAATCATTAATAAATATTTTTGGGATGAAACGATTTTAACTAAAAATATAATTTTTTTTCGGAATGAAAAAGTTTTACATTTTTTTATTATTTAATCAATCAATAATCGATGTTAAGACACATTACTGGTAAAGTTGTTATAATTTTTTTAATACCACATCAACATTTTGTAATTTAGTAATTACAGCGAAAAAGTTATTCAATTTAAAATGCTTTCTTAATTACAATACCTAATTATGTTAGAACCTTTTTATTTTTAAGTGATATTATTACAAATCTTAGATTTTGCATCGAGCAAAAATGTATCATTATTCATTGTATATTTATTATTTATATATTTTTTTATTTAAAGCTTTTAAAATTAATTATTAAGCTTGATATACTTATAATTAATAGCATCTATATTTTTCTAGTTAGCAGTTTTAAAAGTAAGATGTCATGTATTTTTTACTAATTTTGCATGGTATATACTATTGTTATTTTCCATCTTTAAGTTTTTGTATAATATATAATTCCAGCTAAGACAATGCTTTTCGAGGGCAGAAAACTTGATACATGAGATTATATCTATAGATAAGTTACTACCTTAGTGTCGTTCAAAGTTTCAAAGTTTGAAGAAATATCAATACCACTAATTTGATTTCGACGTTGGATAATAAATATTCAGATCTTTCTATAAACGAATTTTAATGTCAAACTTACAAATTAATTGTTTTTAAACAATTGACGCATTATTTTTAAATTTGCAATTTCCACACTTCATAATTATGATTATAATTATACATAGTCAATCATTTTGAAAAAAAAAACGTTTGATAATAATTTTTCTTGATTTTACTATCTTTATATTTTACAGAATTAGCAGAAAATTATATACTATTTATTAAGAAAAATAAAGATAATAATGGTATGATTAATTAGTTTTAAGCATGGTTACATAGATAATATAATTATTCATTAAAAAAATTAGTAATATACATATAAACAATAATCATGTGAGGATATTCATAGTTTCAGTGATCAAATATTAAATATTAAATTTATTTCATTTACTTACAATAATATATTATAATTTCATTGATTTGACTTATTATTTTAATTTAGAACTAAAATCTATAAGTTTATTATTAATGGATATTTATTATTGATTAAGTATATAATACATAATATAGCAATAGCTAGTATGTGTATTAGTATACTAGTATACAGTAGAAATATACTTTTAAAGCCTAACTTAATGTGTTTAATATGTTTATAAAAAGTATATGTATAATACGACATGCTTAGATTTTTGAGCTCTTTTATGCTTGTTGGTAAGTAAAAAGGTCAGCGTAGGATTGTGTGAGATTGTATTTTTATTTTTTACATAGATAAAAAGGTCCATATAAGAGATATTTTATTTACAGTTAAATATTTTAGTCGTGTAGAAATTTACATTTAGCCCCAAAATGGAGTAAAATCGGTGCAACTGCAATGTTTCATGTGAAAAATTCAACACATCAACGTTACAAAATTTTTTATAGATTATACCAATTAATCGTTTAATAGAGACCTATTTACATCTAATCAAGATATTGTACTTACTGCATAACAACTGCATAAGGTAGCTCAGACTAATTCTGTATATGATATATTGATATTCAAATGGAACAAATTAAGACGGAACACTTATTTTAGCAAATAAACATGTAAATTTCCGCTAATTTATAAAATCGTAAAAATGTAAATTAAAAAATAATAGATATTTATACAGCTTACGCTAAATTGGCGCTAGATGATTAGCTGGTATGAGTAGTATAATTTGTAGGAAGATAAATTATTATCTTTTCAAAAAAGAATTAAGATTTACTGTATATTATAAAAATTCAAATAAAATTGTTATACTACTATACTAGATACTAATATTATAATAACTTTCTCTAACATTTAAATATTAGAGTCAAGTTTAGATAGTTAGTTGATTCGAAGAGACAGTTTTTTGACTGGATAAATTTTTTTTTTTTCATCAGAACCATTAAAAGAATACTGCAAAATTCATGAAGATTTGTAATATTCTAGTACATGTACTCGTTCATGTTTTAAATTGATAATATTGAATGAAACTACTATACTTTATTAAAATATTTTTTTGTTAATCCATTGATAGTTTTTATATAATAGACATAAAATATTTATTTTCATCATTATTTTGTTCAATAAATATTTATTTTAGATTCTGAACGAAGTGATGAATGTATTGATTTTACAATGATGTGTTTTTTTTTGTATGTCTGTATACAGCATAACTAGTTAAAATAATACATCAATTTCAAACTTTGGGGGTGGTTTCCGATGGCAAAGTGAATATCTTTAGTGCATTATAGAGGTCAAAATTAAACATTTTTCAACAGTTTTAAAAAAAATCGATAAAAACAAAAAAAAAAGTTACGGAAAAACGGGAATTTTTACGCAAAACCAGTTTTCGACCAAATCGATTTTTTTATATGGTTGTAATTCAAAAACTAATCATTGTAAATACTTGAAATTTTCACCAAATTTTTATATTAGTATTATCTATATATAGTTTTATTTTCAAACAATTTTGACTTTTTTAAATTTATTTATAGACCATTGAAATTTCTGATTTTTATGAGAATTTTTTTTGAAGTGTCGATAAAAAAATTTTTGATGACCAAAAAATGTTGAAAATTTAATACAAGGTTCCTTATGAGTTGTTCTTATTGTATCTAAAAAAAATTAAAAATCTAGTCACAATTTTTTTTTTAAGCGTTTATAGTTTACATTTTTACGAAATCTGTCAAAAAAGCGACAATTTGCAAGTAATTTTGAAGTTGAAAAGTAATAAAAATTTTTGTGTTGATAACTAAGGATTAAAAATACAACATTAAGTTTTCCATAAGTTTTCCTTCAAGTATCTATAGAGAAAACTCGAAGCATCATTTTAGGAAAAATTTTAAGCACGTTTGAATTTTAAATTTTTACTAAATAGCGTAACGATAACGATTTGTCCCAACGATTTTAAATATTTGTTATTATTCAAAAAGTATAAATCGTAGATACTTGAAAATTTCACCAGTTATTAAGATTAGCATTTTCTTTACATGATTTAATTTTCAAATTTTTTTGACTTTTTTTGAGCTATTTATAGATAACTGAAATTTTCAGTTTTTCTGAAAATGTTTTTTTGAAGAACCAATATAATTTTTTTGGCCCAATCAAAATACTTGAAAATTTTGGTGTATTCAGACCATTAAAACATAAACCACCTTTTTCACCAACCACTGAAAATTATATCCTATAGGCTAACAAATCATTTTCGTTAAGAATCGTTTTTCGTATACAATGATAACTATCATTGGATTCATATTTAACACTCCTATAATTTATAATAGTGATCCGCACGGCACCTAATGTACAGCAGAGCAGTACCCACTTACCGCATTTTTTTTTTTTGTTAACTCCATTTTTCAAAAACCAATTATGATTTTGTTAGTACGGTAATTTTGATTTTCATAGTTTTACATAAAAGTTGTAGAATAACAGGGTATATGGTTGAATAAAAAAAAGTATTCAGTATGGAATTTAGTTATCAAGACGTATATTTTGGATTTTTGCGTCTCACTTGACAGGCGACAGCTAAGTTAAAAATATAAAAATAACTGTCCGGTTACCTTGTATAGATCAAATTATTCACATAATATCATTCTTTATGAGCATAAGCATTGTATGGGAGGGAGCTACTGAGAATATACTAAAACCATTAATTATACAGTAAAATAAAGTCATTCATTATAAAATTGGATCTACAAACAAAAATTACCTAGAATTTGGTGTTCTACCTGTATGTCAACTGTACAACTAAACAATAAACTTACTATTTCTTTTATCTTAAAAAAACTTTTACCATTGAAAAATATTACTTATAAACGAGAAACCTAAGCCTATGATATTAAAATAAATTATGCTAAAAAAAAGTATAGGCCAGAAATTCAATTCATTAAGTCTTAATGACAAAAAATATTTGAGAACTAATTCAACTAAAAATGTAAATATATATCTTAATAAAATACTATTATGTGAGAAATGAGTTAATTGTATCTAAATTAAATATATATATATTTATATTGTATTTGACGCGGACCCATAGACAAGAATACCTGGCGGAGGTTGATTGTAGATCGTCCTCGCAGGTGTCTGGTCGGCGTCTGTTGAGCTGTAACCGTTGTCGATGATGTACTGGTGACGGAGATGATGATCGGTCGATCTCCGTGGTCGGACGAGGGCTGACGTATCTAACGTGGTATGGTTGACGGTCGTCGTTCTTAAAACACGGGCGATCATAACACCGTGTTATCGCGTTGACGTTGCATGTCGCAGAACAGCGATCGCCGGCAGCTTGCTGGTACTCGTCCGGCGCGACTTGTCTTCCCGTCCCGCCTAGCATTGGGGCGTTGGTGGGAGAGTCAACTACGTCGTATCGTCGTAGGCCGTGGTGGCGGTTGATAAGGTGCCGACCGGTCGCTGAGGTGCCTGTACTTTGTACTGGCGACCGTTGCGTACCGTGTCATATTTATGTGCTTTTTCTTTTTTTAGTATTCTTGTTCACTATTGCTACTATTTTATTGATCATGTATCTTTCTTTCTTGTTTTTCGGTAAACAATCTTATTTTATTTTTCTATTCGAGACGATTACATACTCTAACAGTATGCGTTTTTAATACGAGGGTGGTAGTAATATCCGGTGATTTGTTTTGTTATTTTCGAAAGATTGATCGGAAATTAGAAATAAATAATCGTATTTCGTTGTTTCTGGAACATATTTTTTTTATCGTAGCAAGTGGTATATTTTATATTATAAGTATTACGTACGTCGTACACGTCTTGTAAGATAATATTAAAAAAAACTGATAAAAAACATTATTATTTATTTTTATGCTTATGACTATGTATACTGTACTATTATATTATTATGTAAACTATTGGTTAAAATGAATCCTTCTTCTTCAACCTTATCGTCAATTCTATGAGTCGATCATCCTTATTCTACATTTCCAAGCTCTGTCCTTTATTTTATTTTTATTCACATCATCTAATTACAAGGTATTATGTCTATACATTTTTTTCAGTTTTACCTATTTCTATAACCACATCCGCTGTCCTCCGAATCACTTCTCTTTATAAAGCGACTAAACCATCTCAACTTAATTTCATTTCATTTTCTTATTTTGTCTACAATTTATGTCATTCCTTCACTGCCTCTAATGCATTTATTTGTTTCCTATTTTCGATAGTCACTCTACAGATTTGTTTAATATTTTTATCCCCACTACACCACCACATTAATTTTCTTTTTGTTTTATTTTGTCCACTATCCTACTTCTAATATATAAAATATAACTGGGCTCACAGCTGTATTACAAAATCAACCATTCAATCTAAAGAAAATTCTATTGTCTTGTAAAAAAATTTGACGTATCTCTCTTAAAACCCGAAATTATTTTGTTTAACTTATCATAAGTATTTAAACTTATCAACATCACACACTTCGTCACATTTCTTACATCATCAGTTTCTCGATAACTTATACCAAAATCATACAGAGTTCAACTCATTACTCTTAGTCCTTTCTATATAAGCGCTATTCTCTATTTTTCCAATTGTAGGTATAAAGGTTAATTAATCTGAATAATAATTTTCTTTGCCCTACTTTAAATACAATAAATTAAAATATGTAGTGGACTGTATATTTAAAACTTTATTAGGAACCAGTTGCAATAGTTTACAATAATAAAAACAAAATAGTGTAAATAACTGAATAACATTCAATAAATAGGAACATTAACAAATAACTCTATAATAACTATAACAATAATATATTGTATCTAAACAGCACAATCAACGGTTTATAAACTATAAATAATAATATTAACAAATAGAGCCCGTCGGCATATTATACTCACTGATTTCCCAACTAACACCGAACAACAATGTACAATAACCTTCACCAACCACGTGTGTGACGATTAATATTTATGTCGTTTCTGACTACCTACAGAAGAAGAATAATTAAAACAAAGCCATTAAAATGTCTCCGAACGATACTCACCAGAGGAAGAACAAGATATCGTTTACAACTGAAATTAAACAATTACGAACACAGCTGCAAAGAGGGCTTGAACTTGTGTGGCGTGCACAATAGATACATAAAAAATATCAAGAAACCAGGATGTTCGAAGTTCATCCGAAGATGGTCAAAAAGCTACAACCCAGGTGCTGACGACCGCCTTACTTATTCGTAGGTGCCGGCTATCAAGAAGATTAACAAAAAACACAGTGTTGTCCTCAACGACAACACATACACAACACACAAATCCTAATTGACAACACTGAATTTAAATTTATACTTTACAACAATCACACAATATACAGTTACACAAATTGAAGCTGATAACACTAGCTGTCATCAGTATAATTCACTACACAATATCTTATTATATAAATCGTTAGGTAACTTAGTATTTAACACCAATATCTTTACTTTTTATAAAATTACTCTCTCTTAAAAAATATGTTTTGTAACTACGACTATTATATCATCAATTTATTTACTACACAATTTTTTTTTATTCTTATTGTTGTTCTTTTTCATGTAAGTATATCCTTTATTACTTTCTCATTCTCCAAAAATTTAAGATCATTTACCTATATTGTATATTTTTTCTACTACACTTTCGTGTTTTACGAGTTGTTCATGGCATTGTTGGCATAATATGCGTATAATTTAGTCATCAAAGTTAAATCACACGGTCATCTATGAAAACTATTTGGCCAATTGATGGAAGTAGAGAAGAAAGTTGGCTGAAAAATAAACGAAGATAAAATTGAGTATCTAGTATTGAAAAGAAGAAAATAAGATAAAGTGTTGCGTGCCAATATCAGAATCGAATCCAAGTGTTATTTAAATGAATAGTTACAACTTAAATAATAAGTAATGTCTTTATTGCGTATAAACAAAATACATGTAACTAATAAAATGAGTGGCTGAGTGTCATGAAAGTGCTCTGGTGTTGTTAGCTTTGGTACATCTGTTGCTGGTCTTCGGGCTCCCTTATATACTCAGGTGCGTCTCTTGTTTGCATCGAATCGTAGCCTTCTGGGTGTAACCAGGCGTCCTTGTAGTTGTTGTTGCAAATTCGGACTCGGATTTGATAATGTGCAATAACACTATTTAATGATTATAATATACCTAAAGATGCGTTTTCGGAGACTAGGTGCTACACTCATAGTTGCATTCTTATTGCAATAAAACAATTCGTGAGCTTAATATCCCGACACGTTTCATGGTCATAGTAACATATGCATCTCCTCGACACGAGGCATGGTCATACTAATCTAACCTTGATATCTCGTAGATATCTATTACAGATATCTCGTAGCCCATAACAAGAGTACGGAAATGTATCCTTTCTTAAAAGTGAGTAACATTCAGTTGAGTTAACCAATTCACAAAACTAGATTGATTTATTGAAAGAAAAAAACAAATTTGAATAGAAAATATAGTAATATGAAAACTTTCGAAGAAACAAAATATGTACTTATTTATGGTCTCACAAAGATTCTAGGGGTCATGGTCCTAATATGTCTGTGTAGTGTATATAACATAATATATTATTCACTATTCATTATTAGTTATAACTTATAACGTTTGTACACACTAATATAATAGATAGGCACGCCAAAATTTGTTTTGAATAAGATGAGGTAACATTTCATTTATATTGAATTTATTCTATTTATTGTTCTTAAGTTAACTACACATTAAAAGTTTGAAATTCTAATTTTAAAAAATATTCTACACTTTCATTTTTCGTTTAAGAAATCAGACACCTATTAATATTAGGGTCACCCAATTTATCATGTAACAGCAAACTCATTGGGTCAATTCTAATAACTATTAGATTTTGAAATGTAACAATAAATTGTTTTTTTATTTTTCATTTTTAATATGGGAAGAAAACACCTTTTATTTCATTAGGTACTTAACAATATAAATATGAACATTTGAAATTATTTTATTTAAATTACATTACGAATACTATTCTACATAGTTTCGTTAATATTATTTTTATATACTTAACTTATATTAATATACGACATTGTCTAAAAAAACTTGCTTGATCATATTATATATTAAAATTAGGTAAGTGCCTTTTTTTTTAGAAAATAAAAAGTTCGCAACGTAATTAACCATAATTCATAATGTGAGTGTTGTGTTCTATTTTATGAAAACTATCAAATAGCAAAAACCAATTTGAATTTATTACTTAGTTGCATTCATTAATTTAAATATCAATTATTAAAATATATAAAATGAATTCAAATTCAAATTATTTTTAAAATCGTTGTTAAAATTCTTCGATGGTTTTTTTACAGTATTCCCATAATGGATCTGAAAAATAAATTAGATACCTTATAGCTTATAAAATGGCATTTAAAAAAGTTTTTCTTATACATAAATATTATTATCTGAACTATGCTCCAACATTAATGTTTTAGAGACAGTTTATGTATTTTGATGATTTGTAAATCATACAATAATTGGTTTACATAATATATATATATAAATGATTGATTACAAATAGTTACTAATAAATGTATATCTTGTCTATTATTATCAAATTCATATATTTATTACTAAATTAAATATTAACTGTAGTCCCTGTAGCCCATATAATAGTTAACTTTAAAATTGTAAATAATCGGTTTTATATTTTTTGAATAAGTGTTTATTATAATATTGTAATATAATAGCTAAAAATAATTTGTCTAGAAATTAATGTATTGTAACTTAATATTTGAGTACTGTATGTAACAAAAACGATACTCGTGTGAAGTAAATAATATCAAATCCTCTCGTAAGCACTTAGCCTTTAATGACAAATATGTTTATCGCTATGGAATAGTTTATTTTTCAGATATAAATATTATCATTTTTAGAAGTTGTACTTAAACATATTTAATTTTTTTTTAAAATGTAAAATGTTAATATTTATATTACCAGTATTACCTATTAATAAATCATTTATTAAAAAGTTTAGATCTGATTCCAAAGTTAAAAAAATTATATGTTTGAATGAGAAATTAATATTTAATAAATTAAATCATAATAAGTGTTAGGTATTTAAGGTATTACTATTTAATATTGACAATTCATACCATTATAACTTTTAAGTTCATTGATATATATCTTATAACCATTTCCTAAAACTGTTAAAAAAATAAAGTAAAATTAATTGCAAACTATAATTTATTTCATTTTTTTTTTTTTTTGTTTTTTTTTTTAAATTATACCTATTATTTATAAGAGATATCAATTATTACAAAAAATATTACAATTCAACGGTTGTGAAGAATGTGATAAGTATAAACATAACGTCTCCAAATTAAAAATATTTTAAATCTATCATGATTATGTATATTTTTATAAATTAGTAGGTACTATAACTATTTATCCTAATTTTGAAACTTTGAAAAAAAATTAGTCATTGTATTTTAAACATCGTATTTTCTAGTTCTTATACCTTTATTTTCCTACTTAGAAATAACTTTCTTAATTAAAAATAGATGTCAAAAAATAAAAAAATAAAAGATAATAAAAATAATGGTATATCTCATACTAAATTTAATTTTACGTTTTAATTCTAAGACCAAAAGGTAAAAAAAAAAAAACAATACTTAAGATTAATTACAATTTACTTACCAGTGAATGCTGTTCCTACAAAATAAGTATAAATAAGTACATAATTCATGTAAAATTATGCATAATTATCTCTTAGGAAATAATTTACAAAGATATAAAGTTGGTAATTTATAGAATTTTTATATTATTTTCAAACTTAGTCCAATTAAAAGATTAAAAATATTGTACCTAGATTCTATTACCTAGGTGCCATATTGTACATTTGTAAGACAGAGTAAATTAACTAATGAGTAACGGGAGTCGTATTTTCGTACGAAACTTTATTATTATTGATATAATTCTCCTAAGTAAATATTATCTCATTAAATTTTACTTGTAAATAAGATAGATATAAGTAATAGCTATCAAATGTATACATATGTGCTATATAGGTGTAGCAACGTATGCTCTTTTTGCCAAAGGACCAATATAATATTGACCGTTATGACTGTACTTGAAAGGGATATTCTATCCAAATATGGATAGGTATAAAGCCTGTATACTTGTAGTGATGTAATGGGGTTAAAGTTAGTTTAAAACAGAACACAGGTAAATAAAATATTATCTATTGCTAAACAGAATTTAATAGTACTGTAATTCAAAATAACGAAAAAACATCAACAGTGATTCAGTAGGTAACCTTTAAATTCAAATATAAAAAAAAAAAATTTTTAAGACAATTACTGAGGTACTTATGTTTTACTATTTTTATTTCACACGGTAAAGTGGAAAAATTAATTCAATAAAACACGTCTCACAAAACAAAAATCTAACACATAATACTTTAAATAAAAAATTTAAAAAATACGTACTGAGATCCTCTAAAAATAATAATAATAGGTAAATTAAAAAAATAATTGTGCAAAGGTTAATCTATAAGGTTTATAAGTAACTAATAAATATAAATTTTACGTAATAAGACATAAAAAAGGAAAAAATAGATTCAATATCTTCTTATAATATAAAACTATAAAAGCAAATAAATACGCACCAATACTTTCTGAAAATAAAATGTTAATAAAGATATTAAGTATAAAAAAAGACAAATAATATTTTATAAAAAATAGCGATATTGAAATATCATGAGTTGTGGTATTTACTAATTGGTCGATCATGATGGTATAATCAAGGTACATAATTTTAAGTAAAAATAGGATTATAAAAACTGTATATTTAATTATAGCCGTTAAAGAATCCACCCCATTCGATAGGTCAAAAAAGGAGACAAATTTATCAATTTTAAGACAATAAAAAAAAAGTTCGATGGCCTTTAAGTCACAGACTATAAAACAAATTAAAAATCTAGAGAGGTAGCTTAAAACGCCTTTACTGAAATATTGAAACAGATTTTGTTGGTTTCTTTTAGTATACCCTGTGAAGATTAAGACCTACATTTCCAGCTATTGAACTCTCTTACACCAACCAATATGACTGACTGAACATATTATGATTGAATGTGATGCATGGAACGCTTTCAGGACTAATTTTACTTAACTTAAAAACGATTAGAGGTTTAGTTTTAAATAATTTAATTCTAATAAAATTCGATGAAAATGCTTTATACTTTCGATATTAACTGTTAAGTCATCAGGATACTTCCCTGTAATAAAATGTATAGCATAAAAATACGTAGGCATGACTTAACCCAATAGTTTCACAAATATTATAGTTATAATGTGTTTTTATTTCAGTCATTAAATAATTATCGAAAATTATATTCTGAACAGATGATAAATTGGTATTTATATCGAGGATCAGATATTATTAGACAACTATTTTGTATTTTATTCATTTCATTCCTTAATTCAAACCATACATACCAGAAAAATTAAAATTTTCTTTTATAGTAGATCTGTAAATATATTATTATATTAATATTCTATTTTTTATAAAAAGTACAATTACCTATATTAATTATATAGTATACCAATATCACTATTAAAGTACAGAATACGTTCCCGTATCCCCTAACTATGTTGATGACAAGGCTATAATTTCAATAAATCACGATCCTGTTATTGCTTCTCATCACCTCCAAAATCACTTCTCTCTCATGGAAGACTGGTACACCAATTGGCGGTTAAAAATAAATCAATCTAAATCTATACATTGCACATTTACCCTAAGACAGTCTCTATGTCCAGCAGTCTCCATCTATGGTACCGTTATTCCAAACTCACAAACCGTAAAATATCTTGGGCTAATGCTTGATCGCAGACTAACTTGGGCACAGCATATAAAATCTAAACGGCTAAACCTAAACTCTCGACTACGCCTTCTCAAAACATTTCTTGTCAATAATAAACACAAAAATATTAATACAAAACTGTTAATATATAAATCTTTAATCAAACCAACCTGAACGTATGGTATACAACTGTGGGGTAATGCAAAAAAATTAAACATGAATAAAATTCAAACTTTTCAAAACATAGCTCTCAGAAAGATTTGAAATGTCCCCCCCCCCCTTATGTCTCGAACCACACTATTCATTCCGATCTTAAAATAAAATTAGTACATAAAGAAGCTAAAATTCACTATCAATGATTCCACAATCGCTTTACTTCTAGCAGCAACCCTTTAATACGTAACCTTGCAGTTCCTACTATTCCTGGTAACCCTTCCAGACGTCTAAAAAGAAAATGGTGTCGTGATCTGCTTGTGAACTCCCTTCGTATAACCTAATCGGAAAAGGAAAAAAAGGAAAAAAAATTCAATCAGTGAGTGTCATTAATGAATGACTTCTCACATCAAATATTGCCTGTAAATACTTAATTATATATATTATAGTTAATCATCTGCGTTTTAAATGTAATTATTGTATGTAGTCTACACTAACCACATAAACCTATTGTGTCCCTAAGGTATTGATTGCTTATTTCAAATAAAGAAAAAAAAAATTATTTTTAGTATCTCGCTAACACATCTAATGTGATATATTAAAGCATTTGTCCCCATATACATATACTTAGTTTTGTATTCAAGATCTTTAACACAAGTTATATCACTAAATAATTATTATGGATCAGTAACATTACTTTCACAATTTTCTAGAAAAAAAAAAAAACAATAAAAAAAATAGTTACCATCGAAGGCGAAAAAATATTATAAGTAATATCATTTAAGTCCGCTTTTTGTATAAATATTTATATTATCATGTTATTTGATATAAAAAATATTAAAAACAATAATTACGTTTTTAGAATAAATATAGCATTACACTTTGTACGTTTCATTTACAGGAAATTTTTAGTGTTCATCTTTAAGCTTAGAATGTTTTTATATTAAATAGTTTATCAATATAAGTTTATATTTAATTTGAACGAATCATAAATTACGTGCGTTTTCAATAAATTCAAAACTTACTAGATTTGTATTTTAATATGATAATACAAAATTTATAAGATCAGTAAAACGAATAAATGTACTACATTATAAACAAGGCGTAGTATAATTTACTTTATAACTTAATTATAACTTATTTTAGTATCATAACTTATAATAAAAAAATAAATAATAACTTATTTTAATTAGTAATTTAATGTTACCGATTGATTTTTCAACATCACTAACTCCATCACAATTTATCATAATATGGCAAAAGGAAAAAATAATAAAAAAAATTGTTAAATTTCGCTGAATATTAATAATTTTCATTTTTTAATAAATAAATTACTTAATAGGTAGGTAATCAAAAATTATACTTTACTGAAATTTTTATAGTTTCTTGCTAAAAACAATTTGAACAAATCGTCTCAAATCGTTAAGTTAAAATTGAATTTTCATATTTTGTTCTTTTACCACTTGAGTCAATAATACTTATTTGACTAATGGGTACGAGCAAATGCAACTATGTTGATTTTAAATTCAGTGTTTGATACAAAACATATATTTTATGTGCAATGCTATAGCCTATAAGATAAAATATACTGTTATGTTCACATCATGACAAAATAGATAGGTATGATCACATCGGTACGTGTTCTCGTCTGATCCAGCGCACCACGCCTACTTCTGTTCTCGTGAACAAATTTCATATATCCGGTAGTATGAACGACCAATGAGAAACCGAGAACTGAGTAAAAGACTGGGTCTGAAGGGGAATGTGCGTATCAGTAAAAATGTGATCATACCTATCTATTTTGTCATGGTTCACATTAAGTCAGGGTCATGGCTAAAGATACTATGGTTGCCCATCGGCCCATGTTAAATAATACTCACAAGCGGCGTACAAGTTTCTCGCTGAAATCGGTAAATCATAATACTACCTAGCGCTACCTAGTGAATTACTATAGAAATAACATAATTTATAATTTTAGCAAGCTTTATATCTTTATTAATAACATGCATAACAATTATATTATTATAATTTAATTATTGAATTTGAATTTAATGTATATTTATATAAATAA
>VUJU01004457.1:0-18544 GCA_009835225.1 Aphis craccivora
GGAAACGGTATGGGCTAATGTGAAGGTCGTAGCATTTTCAAGAGTCTTGTCTAATGTATTTTTAATAATAAATTATAATATTAATATACATACCTACCGTTATGCAAGTTAGAAGAAGAATGAAAAATATTAAATATGAATTCGAAATTCAATATCACGGGCTATAACGAATAGGTATCGTTAATTTACAGAAAATTAACACAAAACAAGACTACAATATATAGGTAACCTATATTGAAAAAATAATATTACATGTTATATAAATATTTTGCAATCAATGTCAGGGGGTAAGTTGGCAATAAAAAAATACTTCTGCAAAGGTGATGATAGAAAAACAAATTTACACTGCAATTGTTATAGATCATAATTTAAATATGTTTAATTTAATGACTGACAACTTTGAAATATTAATAATAATATAAAATATTTATTTATTTATTTAATTTGGAAAATAGCTTATCCATATAATTTTTGGTATGTCGAAGCCAAGTATTGATATAATATATTTGTTATAAACACTAAATAATATAATGTTATGGTGTATTATGATGTGTAAATATTATTTATTATTATTACAGTACGTTGAGTCTGGTCCTCTTTATTCTCACAGTATATTTTTTCGTAATAATATTATTATTGTATTTGTTTTACATAATAAGCGATAATATTGCAGTAGGTATATACTGACACCTATTATACAATTATTGTTACTCAAACTTATTTTTTCAAAACAATAAACCAATCGAGAATATATATATATATATATATATAAGTATATTTATGTTTATGAAATATACATATTATATAGTAAAATTATGTATTATTTCATATGATTTTAGATTCTAAACGAAACGATGAATTTATTGATTTTATAAACCGGATTTTTTATTCTTCGTCGTTCTGGACATTTCGCTATAGGATTTAGTATAAATTGCTCATATGTGACATTATAATATGCGATAGTCGTACGTATGATTATATATATATATTTATGAGCTGACTGAAAACAAACGGAGTTATGCAAGTTCAAAGAGTATTATCGTTTTTATATGTGATGCGATTACATCGTACATATATAAAATAGTGTACTGAGCACATATAAAAAACGTTTGCACAAATATTATCGTCTGAGATTTGATATTCTGACGTGTACAAAAATACTAGTTTGTTTTATTTTTAAACTCGGTAATATTATCATATAAAAATATTCATTCTCTGCAGTCATACGATATTATTATACTATCGTTCATAACGCGGTGTAATTTACTTTTTCGTGTTATATGCAAACGTTCGGACTAATCAAAAGGGCCAGATAATACGTGTTATTATAAATAAATCATTTTATGTACAGGGGTCTGACAGATCTGAAAACCTCAACGATCATTAGCAATAGTTTGTTTGGTTTTTAATAAGCAGATTTTTCAGCATTGCTTCTAGAATACTGACCGATTCTGCGATATGACCTGATCGACAGTCTAAATGACGAGTACATGATAATATTAGTACAGTATTTAAATGATGATTTTGAAACCATGGTAAATGTTCAATATAAATATCGTATCCATTTTATTGGATTTAGACTTGCATGTCATATAGCCGAAGGTCGGCGGCTCGCGGAAAAAAAATCGAATATTAATGCTCTCTTGTAAAATATATCATCGTGCAGTCTGTTAATTTATATTATATATATTAGCATAATTATACTGCGCGCGGTGTGTTTTTTTTTTGTTTTTAATTGTAGTTCGGACGTATCGTTGTTCGTTAAAAGTGTGTGGTTTATGGGATTGTTGACAAAATCGTTGTTTTATACTTTTTAAGATGAGGATTCTTTACAATTAAATTCTAAACATAATTTACGACTAGGCGATTAACAATAATGCTCACAACAGCTTTTGCATATATGTACACACTTACATGTGCGTATGTATATATATATAGACACAGTACATATTGTATAGGCACTAAACAAATCACAATTTAATGCATATATTTATCGACCGAGCCAAATTCTTTAGTCTTGACTCTTGAGTGTACGGAGTGCCGCCTGCTGCATACTGTATATTTTGTATTTATTCGAACTGTTGCATAATATGTAATCAACAATAGACAACGTATCATAATACAAAATACTAATAATATATTCAGGAATGTTCAGCGTTTATTTATTTACTTTATTTTTAATCAGTCTGTTTATTTCATGTAATTATTTTGAACGTGCGTACAAAGTGCGTATTTAAAATGGGTATTTAAATATTCTATAAGTATATATATATAATTTTTTTTTGAAAAATTATTTTTCTATAATATAGAAATATTTACAATATAGTAATAGTCTCCATGAAAATAACGACTTTGTTTATAATTTGAATAATGTTACTGGGAGCCTTGCGTTTTATCCAATAGCAGTTACAAGAAAAATAAACCTAAATAAGACAACTCTGTATATTTTATAGCAATTTTGATTATGACCTAATCTATAAGTATAGCTGGTTTTTTCCTCTTATGGTATTTTAATTTATTTTTTTTCGACTTCAGTAAAAACATAAATACATACTATAGTAGTTAAATATTATAATGTACACAGTTATACATAGTAGAATAGTAGTGTTAATTTTTTGCAGTAAAATAATTAATATTTATATCTAATATTAATTAACAATTACTACAGACTATGTGACACTGACGTAAATTTAGAACATTTGCAAATGTACTTATGTATAATGTTAATATTGATAATTTTTTTACAGTTTACTTTTAACTATAAAAAATAATATTTCTTTTATAATAATATGATTGGATTGTTGTGAAACCAATATCGAACAAAATTCTGTTAGTTACTTGTTGTTACCGAAATTCCACGCTATGCACATAATAATTATTTTATAACTCGTTCAAACAAGTGTCGGATAGAAAAAGCAATTTATTGTTAAATTTCGACCGTGAGAATGCAATAATAATAATGATCATATAATATAATATATATAAATATATACTACACTTGCAAACGATAGGGAAATCGGCAATGTTTGTGAAATACTAGCGAATAGTTTGAGTATTTTTTTTTAAATAACGGTAACTCAACTATCATTTCCGCTTTTCATATGCATTGCCATCGAACATAATAAGAAATAAAAATGTTATATTTAAATTGAAATATTATAAGTTAACTTAACTTTTATTAATTATTGACAATAATTTATCTATAATAATATAATTATAAATTGACACTGCTATCACGATGAACTTTCTATTCCTTATTAATTAAAAAAAAATTATAAATTTTAATGTTGTTTTTGTGAGTGATAACCTATGAAAATTTTTTATCGTAACTATTTACATTATACCGTCTAGTCGTGCGTGCTCACAACGTATTGTTGTAATATAATCTCAATATATAAAGACAAATCGCTTCATTTTAAATTTTTTCTCTCACAAAAAGTCCGGCGTTCAGAATAGACAACCAAACTCGCACTTGTGTGACAACAAATGCGAAAAAAATTATAAACCACGCATAGATACCTATGAAATAACAATAATATTATTATTACTATTATCGTAATACGTGAACGTAGCTATTTATTTTAGAGATTGTCGTCTGTATTGGGGGTGGGGTGGCAGTGGCGACGAAACCAGTCAGTGGCAATGGTGGTGGTGGGCACGTCGCCGCCGCCGCAGCAGCAGCTGATGGCGCTACGTAGGAAAGTTGTGTAAGAGTGTATTACACTGGCCGCCGCCGCCGATCAGAATAATTCAGAAGTGGTGGTCGTGCCATCCCGTTCAGTCGCGTTCGCAACTCTCTCCGGTCGTCGTCGCCGCCGCCGCCGCCGAACGCCGCCGTAGCCGTCGTATCCGCCGCTTGCGTTATTTTACCCACGTGTGTTTTGTTTTTCGTATAATAATATTAAAGTTATTGTAATCGAGTAAAAGTATTATTTTCATCGTTTGTTTTAAATAATATTGCTAAAATACTTGTTTCGCCGCGCGTTTTAATTTTTTTTTTCAAGTTCGTTTTATTAGTAAAATTTTTTGAGGCGAAAAATCGTTCCAAAAGAGCCTACTTGGGATTCTGCTATATATAACTAGCGCACAGTCCAACGGATTTCATAACGTTTACAATCCAATCGGTGAGTCTGTTAGGAAAATAACTTATCATATATTATATTATTATTATAAGTCGTAGGCGTGATTGGGGTGAAGGAATGATGTACTCTCGATGAAGTTTTTAGTTGCATGATTAAAAATTGATATACGCAACTATACTAAAGAGTCCTTATACATTTTTATATCAGTATTCTTGTCTTAAAAAATTACGCAGTTCCTTGCTGTGCTTTATTATAAATGGGCATTTTTTGATCTAGGAAAGCGAATTTTTTTTTAACAATATTTCATTTAAAAACTTGAAATACTTTACTATATGTTTATGAAATATGTATGAAGATATCATATTAAATCACGTATAATTGATTTCTACCTAAAGAAATTCGCAGGGGTTAATCAAAAACTTTAATGTCTTATTGTACCAAGGGTTGCAAATTATTAATTCTTTACTGCAGGAACCATAATTTTTCAATGGATTTCTAATTTATTTTTCATCTTTATAAGATTATGTAATAACGGTTTATTTTATTAAAATAACATTGTATACCTGTGATTACAAAGTTCTTAAATTTAATACATAAATCTTCACACGATGAATGGGATGTGGTTTCTTCAGTTCCACATAATACAAAGTTAAAAAAAAAATAATAAGTAACATTTTTTTTTTGTAATATTATATAAAACTAGATTAAATAATATAATTTAGTAACTTTTCATACTTATTTTAATATAAAATGAAAAAAATAATAGTAGGTAATGCATTAAATAAATCAATATTAATAAATTGTTATCGGATTAGGCACATTTGGTGAGATTAACTGTTTAAATGTTTTCAACGTAAAATAATATTTATGATGCAATTAATATAGCACAGTGTAATTTATGAGTTAACGTTTTATATTTTTATGTTATTACTTATAGAAAACCAGTGGTTTTATTTTTTCGATTACTTACTCGCGTACAGTGAACGTAACTGCAGTGTTACTATACCTACTGTTGTCGAGTATAACTTAATCAACGCCTCAAGGCTCGTATTTTTACTTTTATTGACCATACGTGTGTGTATAACCTTATATATATATATAATATAAAAATAATACAATGATAGCCGCACCACAGTTAGTTTTACACAACAACTACGTAGCTATGTGTGGCTTTCCAAAAACTTAAAAACAAACTAATAAATAAAAAATAAATATGGTCTCACCATATACGAAATATTTTCATTTTGAACATTTTTCGTTAGATTTTATTATTTTATTATTTTCCACACAACACAACACCGTGTGCCTTGAGTTGAACTCAAACCCGTATCTACATTGCCGGGAATTTATGTTATCAAATTCTAAGCACAATGATCTCCCGTAGTGTATGTCTCGGCGTGCGTTTTGTCTCTCGATCAAAACATTTCGCATAATATTAAACATTCAATTCGATTATAACAAAACAGCGTTTAAAACGCAATTAAGGCGAACCTAATCGTTTTTTTACACACAATCATCTTAATATTATATCGTGACACCCGTCCAACGATCTGAGTTCAATCGTATTCTAGGCCAAATGCACACGCTTGCAGTGTACCGTTCAAATATTATGTAAGTACACTGTGTACAGTCTATTTTGTCTGCCGAACTGGATTTTTTGAAAATGAATTATAACAACAATGATTTGTCTGAATATTGTTTGTACTCACCTGTTGTTAATCTCATAGAATCGAAGTGTTTTGACAAGTGGCCTAAAACCACTAAATAATAAGGGGCATGTAAAACGTGTTCTTGAATGTCGTAATAAATTATATGTATATAAACACTTTTATGAAAACTTATTTTCACTATTATCGTCTCTAAAATTTAATTAATTGTTACATTTTTTTAAGCTTAAGAATTGTACATCCAAATTTAATTTTACAAGGTTATAATATTATGGATTCTTTAAAAATTAATTATTATTATTTCAAGATTATCAATATACGTATAAAATGAATTTAATTTATTTTAACTATTAAATTTATAAAATGCTACAATACATATTTCAAAGACCTGAAAGAGATATAATCATATAATATTCACATATTCAAAGGCACAGGCAAACGTTATTGGTAATATTGACTATATGCACGAAACAATTTTGTCTTAAACCATACATGCGTAATTATTTGTATATTTGAGTTTCAATAATATCATACCTAATATGAATTAATTTTGAATACTACAGTATAGTATTATTTAAGAAACACAACCAATAATCAAAATTCTTAATGTTATACTCTCACCAAGCTTTAATTGAAGATAAGAGTTCTCAATGTACTGCTGCGTTTATGATTACACCTATTTGTTTAAATGAATTATTCAATCAACTACGTAACTCGCATCAAGGTAACCGAAAACACTGAGATGGACACGCTGGTTGCGACTGGCCGATTATTGAGTTAATTTCAAGTACAACGTCAAGTGATCGACATTGATTATTACTATTATTAGTACTGCCAAGATTGGTTGTGCATAGTTCAATGGTGCGTACGTATATATAAAGTAATTGACTAAACATAATTACATAGAAAATAATGGCAATGAGGTTGGTTGGATTTAAATTGTTTTTATGGTTTTTGACGTATAAAAAAAAGTCACTAAATAATTGTCTATAATGTCATGCTCCTCTTCACCGTATTAAAAGTGCCATCGTTTTCGATAATAATATCAAACGACGATATTCGTGTGCAGTCAGTTAAGTGACTAGACGTCCTTCGGCCTTCACATTTAGTATCTGTTCGTCGAACGTAGTGGTATATCGCCTATTAGTGCTCATAATATTTAATAGTGATAGGTAATAGGTATACAATAAATGCATTCCGATAGATTTTGTCGATCTGGGAGGCAATGTATCGGAGTAAGAAACACAAAATTATTAGTTTGGCGTTGGTTGTTACCATGGTGCACAGTATAATAATATAATTATGTAGAGAACAGTAGTCATTCGAATCGTTTATGGACTCGGTTTAATATACTCGTTCATTTATAGAAAGCAGCTATACCGCTGTAAAGTCATGGACTGTATCGCACATATACCGCATATACCTAATTTATACACTTTATAATATACGTTTTGATTTAAAAATTCTCAAACCGTCTAGCACGGTGGAGATACACACACATATTAAAATATTATATCCAACTTATAGCGGAGAGAGACCTCTGACGCGCAGCAGTATCATGATGACATTATATTACGGTAAACTTTCCGGTTCGATATTATTCCGATCACAGTCACTTCTTGGGTCCCAAATCACGTACTTATTATTGCTAGGCGTACCCGTATAGTATAATAGGTATGTTCATCGTACACACGACGTTGCTCGGCGACGGTACGTGCATCGTGAACGCGACATGTCCTCCGTTCCCACACTTGCTCACAAAACCCCGAAAACAATCGACGTGTGTACTATATAATAATATAATATGTATTTATATACTTACAGATAAAATATAATATATCTACGCAAAGTAATATTTTATAGCGTACCGTATTGCGCACGAATACGATTAATTATTATTCAGAGCAGTGGTTGATAAAACTTCGTCTGGTGCTGCGTATGGTATATTATTTTTGTACGCACCTATCTATATATATATATATATATTACCTATATTCTTTGCTTGCACTGTGCGAAATTCATCAAATTTTATTTTCGACAATATCGCTTATATACAAAGTTACTTAAGTTAAAAAGTCCAAGTTATGTTAGTTTTCTAATTAACATAAGAACTTGTTTAGTTTAATCGAATGTTGAAATAGCTTTTTATAAATAGTTAAAAAATAATAAATTAGGTATGTTAAAATTAAAGTTATAAGTTTTGATTATTTTATGCATGAATAATAATTATTACAACTGTACAATAGGTATGTGATTTTAAATAAATATAATCTAATATCGTATTATGATAATATTGTAATAATACTATAACGTTCTATTATGTATATTGTATAGGCTAATATTTTATCTGCAGTATTTATCTTTTGGAATTAAATGTATTACTTTTAAACTATATTAACTTCTTACTTAATTATCTTGTATTTAATTATCAACTTAAATTGTATACATAATTTGTACTAATTTGTTATCCGTTTTGCATAGAATTATTATGACCTGTAGTTTTGTCGATGGTAGCGTCGTTTTTCATGGTAATGACCAATACATATAAGAATTTAATTTTGTTGCTGTTTAAAATATTATGTAGTAGGTATGCACGTCATAATAATATTATAACAATCTAAAAGTGTATATGTGTATGATATAACGAATGTACAGATTCTTATGACCTCTACTGTTCACGTGCTAAAAGAAGATATGGTTTTTGACATCATTGTCACGTGTGGTCATCGAACGAAGCGCAAACTGCGAGCGACGTGCGCGTAAACAATGCGGGTTTCTGTCGTCTCATTACCGGGCCTGTCGTTTTCGCCAACCCGTATGAACTGACGAAGCGTTTAAAAAGCGACAAAGATACGCGACGGAAAGAATGAAAAAAAAAAACCGATAGTGTATGCGTGTGGAAAGAAAGAGTATATCGTATTATTTTATGTACAAAATATGTATCGAGAAAAAAAGAGTAATCGATGGTCTTGTTAAGAACGCAAACAAGACAAGACCGGGGAAAAAAACCGTGTGCTAATCGAGTCAAGGTTGCTATAGGTATAAAAAACGCGGTTCACGCACGTCCCGTGAACACGACACATATGTTGTAGTTGCGGTGTGTTTGGATAAGAGAAGAGGTCGGAAAACCGAATTACACGCGCGAAATATGTCGTAAATAATAATCAGTTATGTGTATGTATAGTGTATACGCGTGTAGAGTCGGGAAATTCGTTTGGCAGAATGGCGAGTCATCCAGTTTGTATATTATAATAACGAGATGTTTGTATTACTATCAAATTATCATAATTTTTTCCGCGGACTGAGGAGTATTCAGAAAAATATTAATTGTATTTTTTTCCCGACGATTATTACACTCTATCGAAAAACGAGCGTGTTTGTATACGAACCATAAATGTATATTGTGATTTGTGTGTAGGTACTATACTGGGTGATTCGTCAAGTATGTGTTTGTTTCCGTTTTATAATTTTAATTATGCGCATTTATTTAAATTGTGATTTTTATTATTTTTAAATACATAATATATTCTTAAATAGTACAAGAAATCTAAGTACTTGAAAATAAGATCTTTAAAGAGTATTGTCCTCTGGTGTTCCGAACTTATTTATTTTTAAACTTTTCCTTTATATTGTAAATTAATACACTGTACATCTTATAGGAAGAATAATATAGTACATATATGTAAAAGTTATTACCTCAAAAACTAATAATCGTGCATAATAAAATGCATAATTAAATAGAATTTTGTATACCAGTCGATCAGTTTAAATAAAATAACAAATCTATGCATTTTAAATTATGATCTTTAAGTAAAAAAGATCCAAAACTCTGCTTGATCGTTCTCTTTTATTTGTATAAAGAAATTTATTGTATCGTTCAACATATATTAATATTATTATTTACACACATAATATATTATTATATATTTATTTTTATATGCATTTATAATTTATATAGAATATGAGTGCATATCACCGAGTACACATATAAATATTATAGCTTTCGACTTTCTCTTCCGTTCGGGATTTGACGAATTAGTGCTGTCGGTGAAAACTGTTGCGATAATGTTTTGCCGTTCATCGTCGCCTTAGGTCCGCACTATAGAACGATTTTATTAATTTTTTTCAAAAATAGCGTTATATTTATTGTGCCATAGTGGACTTATCGTTTTTGTTTTACCTAACAAATTTGTAGTGCTTGTTACTTCCTACTACTGAAGTTCTCATGATATCATTCATAAGGTTAGGTTACGAGAATGTCGTTTGTTTTTTAATATAATGTATGTACAATGCAAATAATATGACAATAATATACAATATATAAGTATATTACTTTTACGTTCTTTGTGCTTTTTTTAGTTATTCGATTGAAACTTATTGTACTTTCTCCGTTCAAAATTCTAATATAATAATCGTGCAATATTCCAAATCTGTTCACTATTTTAATCATAAATACTCTAAATATTTATATTTGTATATATTCCTCTAGGACGTTTTACTTTAGAAACTTCTTACATGCGTGGTAAATATATCTAAAAACGTCGGCATAGGTAGTTATCGATATTATGTAAAACAACTTTACTGTCGCGAGTCACGCCGCAAACCAGTTTTGATTTTTTTAGAAATTGTTCCCCGGATTAAACTAAACCGGGTATTTCGTATTTTATACAACTCATGTATATAACATAATACATATTTATCTCTAGGAAGTTGATCAATCACACGTGGTCCTAATGAAATTTAGGATTAAATTAGTGTCTATAAGAAGATCGTAAATTCTGGATTTATCTAGTAAAACCAAAATATCGTTTCACAAAATTATAAACCAAAAATTAGCTGCCATATAATAAATAAATGTAATGTATAATATATTATGTTTAAATGGTTTCAAACTTCGAATGATATTGTTTTAATCGTCAAGTCACTATGATTAAAAACCCGAAGTCAAATTACTACGAGTATTTTATAAAAATAAACTGTTATTTCGAGGATAATACGGCGCCATTATCGTCACGTTATATTATGGTATGGACACTTTACCTTCAGCCGACACCCACTATACGCACCCACCCACAATAATATGTTCATTCGGGACCATATTATTATAACATCTAGTGGCCGTTTCTCGTTTGATCGATTGTGTTGCGTTTATTGTACCGTAAAACTTTAGTCTTTTGGAGCTGAATCTTACACAATATACGTCGTTGTATGGGGATAAGACAATATTGACAGCCAAGATATTTAAATTTAAAAGTTTAGGTTGATACCTATGTAGAAAAATATTAATATTGTACTCCGTTAAAAATAAGTTGATCATTATTTTTAATTGTCATAACTGAGTCACACTTAGTGATTTTGTAACTTTCAAATATTTTAAATAATAATTAAACATTTTGTTAAAAATGCATCCTATTATTCCGTTGTGTTTTACTTCAAGTATAATGTGCATGCAACTACAATATAATATAATGTTTGTCAACTAAAATATACAACTAAGAGGAATCATTTTTTCTTTATTTGAATTTAGTATTTATGATTAAACTAAAAAATAATTAACTTATTAGTTTTCACTATATAGGTATGCCTACTGCAATTATTATAATTTTATACTTATTATTATTCTCAAATAAACTGAAAAAACAGATATTATAAGGGATACTAAGTTGAATTAAAAAATAAAAATTAACTTGTTGATTTAGATTTACATTTTTGAGTAGTTAATAATAATATCCACATTTGCCAATTTGTGTATGCCATGCGTCACATATTACTTATTATATAATTTTTAATAGATGTAATATTGATAAAAACATTTTTTTTTTGTTTACACGTATATGAAAAGTGTTAGGGCGTATAGGTGTAAGGGGAAAAACGTAATTTTATGAAAAATAATTACTTGTAACTTATAAGAGATTTGTCGATTCGTTTGCACGCTTGCTTGTACTACGTTACCGCAGACCAAGGAGGACTTTTACGACCATTTATTATATGGGTGTAATAATATTATAATAATATTATACGACGAAGCGTGTGGTTACAACAGCCCACGACGGCTTAACACAGTCTAAAAATATTTATTACGGCATTTTGTCATTATTCTATTCTGTCCGGGAAGTTGCAAAACCTCTACAACACGCCAGTTTCCCGACATTGACATATTATTTTGGTGCTCCCCACGCAAGAAATTTCCGAATTCAAGGTTTTATATGTGTGTGGTTTTCTGCACATGTGGAGAGTCAAAACTTTGCATAGGACACTAATATAAATACTTCGATATGTTTCCGTTCGTTAAACACGATGACCGCCTTTTATTATAGCATAGGTATATCAAAGCTGTGGGTAGTTGTGTTTCGGAGTCTTAAACGAATGCAATGTTTATATACTAGTCCACTCAGGCTCTCAAAGTCGGACACTCGCAATGCCGTACCGGGATTATTATTTTTGTTTTGTAAAGTAATGTGTGCTTTGGCATCGGGAGTGCGTTCACCTGGCTGTGGAAAATCGCGTAGGATCAAATATGATGAGGATGTACGTTAATAAACCGTAATATAATAATACTAATCCAACAACGAACGTTAATACTGGTGGGCGACGACGACGGGTCATCCGAGTCCGATTCCGTACGAAACGCGCCTATATTATATTATAATAACGGTATATTCAAATATTATAATATATTGTCTCGGCGAACACCAAACATGCCTGGCGCCAACAGAGACCTGATGTGCGGTTACATAATATACAGAAAACACTGCACAATAATAATAATAATAATAATAATAATAACGAGAAAATCAAAATATCTCGAAATACAATTATAATTTTATTATCTCGCGGACGAAATTATTGTCGTTCAAACTCAAAGCAATATAATATTATAATATAGACTCTCGTATACCAGGTTTTCGTTATTTGGTATGTGCGCACCACGTTATAATATTATTTAAAATATTATCGTCGTGACAACGGTTTTTACGACTCCGAAGAGTTGTCCGACGGTGGTCGTGTTCGATTCGAAAAATATCCGACAACAATCGAACAATGCCCGATGCAGCGCAGGATATAATAATATAATATCGTGTCTTTGTCGCCGGTTTTCCGAAAAAACAACCGCGTAAAAATGCATTATGCATTCGAGAAATGTTCGACGCCCGACCGCCGTACGATTCCACCGTCGTCCAGCCCACTTATGGCGTATACATAATTTTATAATATACGATATAGGTACGTGTATATTATACACGATGTGCTGTAATTCGTCCCACGCCGATCGTCGTCGTCGTTGTCGTCCTACACTTGCGCGTTCTATAAATGGTAACCCTCGTAGTCTACTCTCCTCTCCCCGGCATGTCTCTCTCCATCGATAGTTGAGTACGAACAAAATTTTTCCAAACCGTTAATTCGCAATTTGACAGTGGCGCACGTGTAATGTTTCGGAAATAATTAGTTAAAAAAAAAACGGCTCACACATTTGCGGCGTACATGTAATATAATGGACGCTTATCTATATATCGCGCGTGGTATTTTTTTCCGATTAAAATAAAAATACGTCTCGTATATAATATTATAAAAGCCATTGGTCACGGACGCGCGAGTGTCGTCAGTGATTAGCAAAGCAATTATGTATTTATTCTATTATACACTTTTTTTTTCCTTAACGCGGCATTCAGGAACCATACATCATTTATATCGTCGACATTATGGTAGTCGGCTAGTATACTTGGCCAAGGATTTTCCGACGAATCTCTCCGCAATAGTACCTACCTCTAATTTATAATGACTTAATTTGGAAACACTATATATACGCGTGGTGTACGGTTTAGTTGTGATAGACTAGAACAATAATTTTTCGGTCAGACATTGGCAAGCGAAAAGCATATATAGTTTGTCCGTTCATTTGTTTTTTACGACCATCATATACGGTAAAAAATGTGGACTGTTCACCACCGTGTATAATATTATTATAAAATATAAACGACGTCCACGACTAGCATGTTAATTGTAACGGAATACCGTGCCAATCATCTTCTACATATTATCTACCGTCTGCCCGCCTATACCAATGTATACACGTAGTTTGTTATATTATACACAGTATGCCTATAGCGTCTATACGTGTAGGTATACGAACAACGTTATATTATTTTAATATACAATTATTGTTATATTTATGTACCTACGACAAGTTGGCAACAGACCTATAACCGTATGGGAAACTTTCGTTGTGAAACACGAACACGCGCGACGGGTGTGGCGGGAAAGCGAAATATATGCACTTGCAATATCATACCCACAATACCCATACATATATACAATACACATAAACATGTATATAGGGCTTATATTATACACACACACACTTGTCAACAGAATACGTCAAAAATGAACGCACACGGTACACACATACACTCGCACTTAAACGTATTATATATAATGGCCATTGTTCCGATGTGAACCGCGGGGAGATTTTGTCCCGTGTCGCGACTGTCACATGTGCGTGCTTGGTACATTATATTATACAGGATGATTCACCAAATTTGAACGAGTTGTTTAAGTTATTAAAATGTGTATTATAAACTATGTAGTCGTTGTTATTGTTTTTGTTGCATGAGTTCTTATACTTATGAGCTGGTTGCGTGCATCTCATGGGAGTAATACAGTGCAGCATTATTGCTACAGTTGTTGTACATTATGTTTTAAGCATGTTTGTGGCTAGATGGAAAAATACATGGGAACGGGCCCCCCTTTTTTAAGTATCAAACCGATTTCGACGCAATCTTTTCAATCGAAAAAATTGTGCATCGTTTCGAAAGTCAGTTGGCGGTGATAGCGGTGGTAGTGGTGGTAGACGGGCCGAAATTCAAGAAGATAATGGTGAATATTATACTCTTCTTCCTATAATATAATCCTACACATATATAGTCACTGACAATCTATAAAACAATGGTTACAGTTTCTTATGGAACTCGTAATATATATAAAATGAGCTTATGCCCAATGTAATATACTAATTACTAATATATGCATATTTTGATCATATAAAAAGAATATTAGTCAAGAATTAAAAAAAAAATAAAACAAAAATTTTATATTTGTGAGTGTGCGATCCTTCAAATTGGCCAACTTCATAATGCAATAAAATTGTTAGTCTTAGGTAGTTGTATGTTGTGCTACAGTAAGAGTGGATAAATTAAGGTTACTAAGCAACGGGTCATTGGGATATAGTCGTGAAGTGGATAAATAATGAGGGTTTGATTATTATTCTTTTGGTTTTACTGTTACTAAAATAGTATTTTCAATATTCAGTGTCTCGTTTGAGTTACTGGGGCACATCTGGTTTACTGTAATATTATTTGCAATTAATTCCTTATAAATAATTTTTTTTTTTTGGTTGACAAGTAGGTAACATGTAACCTATATAACCGCCTAACCTTCTGCAGTGCACTACGCTTTAGCTAGCTGCTAGGTGCGTCGCTGCGTAGAGACCTTCGTGGACAGCGCGGCGAATAGAACTAGAAAATAAATAACCGTCTTTATATATACTGCAATATAGGAATATATAATAATAATATAATTATTTTTAGCGTTCAGCAATCGGGAGTGAGGCCGCATGTTTTCTTCACACGAACCGAATTATAATCACGATCTCGGGCGCACGCGGCTGGGAAAAAATTAAGGAAAAAAATTGTGAACGAAATATGTTTTTCTAAAGCGTATTGCGTAATTCGGCCATGCAACTAGAATATACTTTATATACTCATAAACTGGCTCTGTTAATTAAAATCTAATCTATGATAGAAAAAATTGGTGGTAGTAAAAACTATATCAGTAATGTTAAGACATTTATGTGTAACGGTCGCTCAGTCATTTAATCGTGATCCTTATTTAGACTTGCGACGCGTAGTGTTAGTAATTTAAGGAAGGCTGAGATTTAAATGCCAACTTAACTAGGTACGAAATTTAATAATTGTGATCAACAACGGGTACGCGTACTCTGCTACAGCGGCGAGACTCTTGACCAGGGTTAGGTTTAGATATATAGTATTGTAAATTTGCAGTAATACTGCGTCATTGTGGGAATTCATTGATTTCGTATCACATGTCTGACATTACGATCCAATATCATAATCAACCATTCGATTTCACCAATTTGAAGTTAGGAAAATTACAAAAAACACAAATTGTAATTTTATCAAATGGTTTTCAATTAGCATAGATGATAGAATAATTTAATATAATACTCAGTTTTATTATAATTATACAGTTAACGTGTGTTTTTTCAAATCAACTCAAAAGATAACTGAATGTGAATAATAAGAAGTCCTTCAAGAATTATAAACCTGGGAGTAGTTTCCGTTGTGGTCTCTATTTCAACTTCGGACGAACTTTCGTAGGAATATGTGATGTTATATCACTGCACATGTACCTAATATGGTGCTCTATATAATATATATTATTATTATGATATTTCCGTATGAGAGTATATCGCCAGATACTATTTTTGTGGTATACGGGACGGAAATAATAATTGGGGAAACTTTGGCGAAACATACACTTAAAACCATAATGATACTGCCTCCGCATAGACGAGTGAACAATTTCTTGTGCGGTGATCAGCGGCACGTAACGACAATAATTATAACCGTGTGTATATTCGTTTTCACACTTTCGCTGTCTGTTTTCGGTAACACACACACAGACACACACGTACGAGCGAGCGATCCCGAGAACGTAAGATTATTATTCTTATTTTATTGTTGAATAAAAATCTTAAATCGTCCTTTACGCGACAAAAAAACGTGACCTTTTTCTCGGATGTGCTCGTGCCGCATTACTGTGTATATATATATATATATATTACTACGATAGTATACACTCTCGTCGCGACACTGTAATACGTCTTAAACTCTTAAACACACACGCAGCGATGGAGAGCGCGGTCTTTGAGAATAATATAATTGCCATGCCCGTGTAAATGACACGAGTACCTATATAATATACGTAGGCATTACATGTAGAAACGTTCTGCAGTGTTCTCGCGTAATTATTATATATACACGATTCAACGAGGGTCTATGTATTATTATCTATAGTACATATTATAATGGGCCTTGGACTCGTTAATATCGCGTATATACCCGGTCGATATATTGTTGCGGTATACAATCGACGCGATTGTCGACCGATCGGTGTGTATAATAATATTATAGCGAATAATATTGATCGGCTTTGTATATACTTCGTAAATATATAGGAAAATCAAACACACGACGTTTCTCGGATATTAATATACAATATATATATATCGTACGTGAGATCCGATCGAACTATGCGCGGTCTACGCTCATATCGCTTTTACACGTGTCTCCCGCCCCCTACAAGGTGCGCATTAATTATATAATATTATATACATGGATATTGGCTTGCGTTTGTCGAAAAATAAACGCCCAAGCGATATTATATTATTATTACGATGCCATTGTTAATCCCACACACAGCCACGCGTATTTACGCAATATATACCTAGCCGTTCATCGATCGAGAAAGTACATATTATTATAATATTATTATTGTTGTTGTTGTTGTTGTTAACATTGTATATTATTATAAATGCGATCGCTAACCGATACAATTCGTTTTGTGTTACAGTTGTCCGTCGTTAGCAGTGCCCAACGACATGATATCCAGGCGTCGAATATTGTCCAGGTCCAGGGATGACTTGAACTTGGACTCGGGAGTAGGATTCCCCGTTCAAGTTGAAGAAGAAGAAGACGTGTGGTACAACAAGGACAAGCTGTACAAGGTGCGTTTATCATATTGTTTTCGTTCAGGTTACCTGCATGTGTATATAAACGATTTTAGGCAGCACAAGTAGTCGTAAAATAGTAATCGGACGTTGTAATATAATAATAATAATATAATAGCATAATATAGTCTCCCCACTGACCTCGCGTCTATCAACACCACTTGGCTAGAAATATGTTTCGCTTTTTAAAATCAAATCATCGTTTTTATTATCACTATTAGGTATATTAATATTTTCACGTAGCCCGCCTTTCACTTTTTGCGCCCATCTCAGACAGATCCGATGTCGTGTATAATACAATACGAATATGATGCATACACATCGTTTACATGTGAAACGCGAGCGGCAACGCAATAGCGGGATATAATAATATTATATGTACATATAACATATAGATTCTACGAGATTCGTTCCGCGAGCGCCTCTCGCGCGTAGGAGGACGTGCCAACGACGACCTTGTCCGGTCGATTCCATCGAAAACGACCGTTTTATTAAAATTTCATGACCTGGAAACGTTAAGTTTCTCGGTGGCGTTCTATAATAGTTCATATTTATATATTTAGTAATGCAATAATAATGTATCTATGTGTGTATTGCGTTTATAATAATTCTTCCCAGACCGTGATTCACAATTTTCAATTTATCCTTTATAATATACTTATAAATAAGGATCCAAAACGATCTGCACATTAGCCCTTTAGTAGATTTCTTTTTGTTACGACGGCATGTAATATATACTTACTCTTATTATATTTAAAACAATATTTTTTGAACTTTATGGCGTTTAAAAGTCAGAGGTGATAAAATTTTTTTTTAACGAATCAATTTTGTCGGTCAGTCAAATATTCTGCGTTGTTTGAGGCAACATAATAATACCTATCATGAGGGAGTTCGGGATTTTATGGCGTACATGCACATTTTCCACATATCCCACGCATATACCTCGTGGTGTTTTCCGCGTACACGTCATACCGACCGGGCGATACGTC
>VUJU01004458.1:0-10791 GCA_009835225.1 Aphis craccivora
TCATAGTTGACTCTAATGGTTAGGTCTCACAAAATAAGTCATAAATGAATAATAATTGCCTTGCTAAACTATTTTTAGTACTTACTAAATTTGGATAAGAAAATTCGTGATATTGAAAATTTGCCAAATTAATTTTCGAGTTAACAAGATTATTTAAACATTATTTGTTATTGTCATTTGAATGGTAGTATTAATTATTCGAGATATCGAGAATTTCGAGTTATCAAAGTTCGGGTTAGGTACCGAGAGTCAACAATATATTACACGTCATACTAACCTACTCTCAATAATCAGTTTTAAAAAATTAAAAATAATATTTCATCAAAAGTTTAAAGTAGACGCACATTTTTGCTGGGTGTGCAGCTGCACACTCTGCACACCCCGTGCGCACGCCTATGATTGGTAATTATTTTAATTTTTAAAGCTGGCAAGCCCGAATACATATCTACTTTATACAGATAAATCCTTATATTCACCTTGTATTTACTTCCTAGTTCCTATACTAGTTCCTATACTAGGAAAACTTTTGCTTAAAAGAATTCGCCTATTAATTTTGAAAAAGAATATCCTACCAAATATCTAATTAGATTTTCACCCTAAACATTTAACTATATCAATTTGATCACTTAACAGATTTAATGGCATCTGCACTTGAAAAAAAAACACTATACAATATACAGCCATATAACATTAATTTTTGACATTAAACAAGTGTTTGACCTAGTTTGTTATGAGGGCTTGACCTACAATCCCATTATAATATTACCACTCACCAGCACCAAAAGCACTTAAATCGTAAACTAAAAGACAAAACTTTTCATGTACGTCAAGAAAACGAAACTTCCGATTCTTTGAATATCGTCGATATCGACGCAGTTATTCAGCGACGTATCTCCTGATTTATATAACATATTTATATCCGATATACCCACTGATCCAAACACGATACTAAGAACCTAAGCCGACGTCACAGCTACTCTGTCCATTAACAACAATCCTATAACTGTCACTAGTATAAACCTACCTCCAAAAAACACACTTTTAAAATAGAAACTTGGTCAAAGAAATGAAAACCAAAATAAATTAAAACAAATCTGCTCATATTACCTACTTTTACCTCGAAAAATATAAATATAAAAGTAATTCCTCCTTCCGACAAAAAAAGATAGGTACTTAGGATTGACCTTATACTTTAAACTCCTCACACGACTACTAACAATTCCATTCCAAACTAAACTCCCACATAAGCCCATTAATAAAAAATATGTTCTCTCACACCCTAACCGAAAACTCCATATGATGCATAAATTGGTCCCTACTCCCTAAACGTATTATAATTAAAAAAAAAAACTACTCCAAACAGCAACCTAAGTGGGAATTACTAATGGACTTCTTTCATCAATCATATCACTCGTATTAATTATATATTCCTTATTATAATATTGTCATACTTATTACTTATTGTTCTCTACTACACAGACTGTTAATTTCTCTCCTAATAAAATACAATGTTATCTCCCAGCTGGATTCGTCGCAAAATATAAACACTTCGTTCCAAATATTCCTCATGAAACCTGGTTCAAATCTCAACCTTTCTAGATCATCCATCGTCCATTTCAATCGGCTACGTTCAGGCTATACCTTCTTACCTGCCCATGCTAATAAACTGGACTTAAACAACTCTCCTCTATGCACTTTACATATATCCGAAAGTCCTTGCGATTTATTTCACATACTCTTTGATTGTCCTTCTCTTCTCTTAAAACGTACCTTGTTACTCAAATTCCTAAAATTCTTTAATATCCCTGCAAATCTTTTTTCCATTCTTAACCCAAAGTCAGAGTTACTTATTAATCAAATTATAGCCTTAATTTTGGAGGATGGCTTTAGCATTTGAGTTAACATAGATAATTAACCATTATAACTAGATCATAATTCTGTTCATATACTTGTTTTATAATTAATGTCTAATTATCTTTTTATATAATTGTTAAGCTAAAATTGTTTTTACAAAATGCTAATAAATAATAATAATAATAAAAAATACAATGTTAATACACATTTGAAAATTTGAAAAAACATAATATATGCGTTTTGACATTTAATATTTATTTAACTTACCTACTATGATTAATAACTATTAAAGCAGAATAAGGATCAAGCAATTACTCAATGTTTAATTTTTGTTTAATTCGAAATTAAATGTCATTCAATTAAAATATATGGTTTAAATAAACTTAAAAATAATTTAAATTTAACATTTATTATTTATAAATATTGATTAAATATATAGTAACAATGTAAATTTCTCTACTTATAATAATTGCCTATATAGAAATCAGCTCGGCTTGCTTATTTTATGTCAATAGGTATGTCCTTACCGATGTTCAAACAAATAACACTATATTAGCCATTTAGCCACTGGCTTCATCATGAATTTGATGCAGAAAACCTATAATATACTATAGGTAGGTACTTAATTACCTACATTGTAAATTACTATTATACTTTTGAATTCTTGTTTTGTTTTTTTTAGTGTATATTAAATAAAACATGTTGTACATAAGATAACTCCTGTTCCCCATACGAGTTTCACACTCAGTGAGGCGCAATATTTTTTTCTGATATTAATATAAAAAAAAAAAATATGTACTAGATATTGATCCGCTGATCAAACGATTCTCACCCTTGTTGGAGATAGAATTCCCTTGGTCACGGCGCCCACAGACCACAGTCACAAAAAATATGAAACACATTTAGACAGAACCTCTTTTTATTATACTTAGGTAGAAAATGTATGCAAGTAGCATAGAGCAGTAATAAATATAATACAGTATTAACTGTAGCTTACATAATAAATGAACCTTATTTTATTTAAAAAAACTACTTTTCATTTCATTGTCTCAACCAAGGACGCGCTATTACATATTAAAATATAAATATATTATTATTATTTTTTTTTTAATGATTATATTAATAGAAAAAGGAATAGTAAATTGTAATCGCCATAAATACATATAATATTGTATTTTATTATTATTTAAATGTTGAGCTATCTTTATCTGTATTTTAAAAGCTATTAATAAAAAGAAAAATCAATGTCCAAGGACTTAAATTAGTATTTAATCAAAACAAAGTTTTGTATTTAAGAGTATGAATTTTTGAAAAAAAAGCTCAAGAAAGTAATTTTATTAATTTAAGAATAAATAAATACATAAAGTTTGTATAGTATGGTATAGTAAGGTAGGTATGTATAGTATTATAATGATAGAACATAAAAGCTGTCTGCTTACCATAACACACAAAAAAAAAATGACCCAATGTACTTAGCATATTATCTGTTAAAGAGTTATAAGTCACAACTTTATTTAAATTCTTTTCTGTGATAATTTTGTTTATAATATATTTTAGGTTATATAATAATTATTCAATATACACTTCTCAAACACTTAAAAATTTATTTTTGTTAAGCCTATTAAATCAATATTCTAATATATAAATTATAAGTGCATAATTTATTGTTAAGTATCATAGTGAACATAATTATAGTTGATGTAGCTTAAGGCAAATCTTAAACTGTATATCAAACAAATTTAGAAATTGAATCTTGCAAGTTATTTAAGCAGAACTGCAGAATCAAGTATGAAAAGTTTAGTTTTATGAGTTCAATTTATACATCCACTATAATCCTAATACCAATAATTTTTTACTTTGGAGATTTTCAATATTACTTAACAATCTTCTTGAATTATAATATCTTTCAAGACTTAAAAAATAATAATAATTAATAACTAAGTAATTAAATAAATGCATTTATTTAATAAATTATAAAATAAATGGTAAAAACATAATTTAGTTTGTTTTCTTATTTAACATCAGTATATAAAAAAAGCTTTGTTTGCAAAATTAAAAAAAATTAAAATAACCTTTTAATAATATACAGTTCTTAATTGATTTTGCTTAATTATTTTAGTCCCAAAGCATTTTTACAATACTATTCTTATATACAATATTTTGATGTCAAATGCAACATAATATTACAAAATCTAACAAATTACTCAAAATGTAAGTTTTTTTCCCAACAACTAAATTACATAGAATATAATGACTAATATTGAATAATATTCATCACCAGCAGCAAAATTAAAAAATATATATAAAAATAATAATTAATAATAAAAAGAAAACAAAATTTTATTGTTAGATAGATTTAAGATATAAAATGATCTAAATATAAGATTACAATTTTTTAATATTAGCTTTATTTAATGGTATTATTTTTCATATTTTTCCAGTTGTGATACTATTGATGATAATTGTTTTCTTAGTTCCATGATAGTTTTTTCATTTTCTTTTTTTTTATTATTTCTAGAATTTTTTGCAATTTCATTAATTTCGTTTAAAGCTTCATTATCAACATCATAAGTCTCACATTTTCCCTCACTAATTTTTTTTGCAGATTTTTCTAAAATTTCACTTGGTGGATAGTATAGCATGTTAAACATATTGACTGAAACATCACAAACATTATAAACCTGGAGAGGAATATCATTCTTATTGCAATTTTTTGGTTTTCCTAAAACAAAAAATAAACATTAATATTACAGAAATACCAGATTGATAATTTTTATTTGAAACTTAATATTATTATTTTCCACATTAAAATATTACAGATACATATTATATTTGGCAATTCAGCAGCACTCATAAGTTTCAAATTGGAATCTAAATATATGATATAGTAAACTTCTTAGATATTAATCTATTGGGTGATAATAAATTTTTCTTTCCTCAAAACAAAGTGTACACTAGATATTTTATAAGCTACCCTCAATGATGAAAATTGAATCAATTATATGGTATAAATTAATGTTTCATCAATAAAAATTATTATAATAAATAATACTACAATAAATATAACAATAATCATAAATAATTCATACATTTTATTTTAATAATACTTCAGCAGTTGCAATAGTTCTTTTAATAAATCAGTAGTATACAATATTTCGTGTTAAATAACAGAGTTGGACTGGCCCGGACCGCTAGTCTGCAATCGCGGAAGAAGACCCACCTTAATTATGTTAATCGGGGCCCCTGATTTTATACCTATTAATATTATTATTATTCGTTAAGAGTAAATAGAAATACAAAATAAAGTAATAAAGTATAAAGTTTCAAATCTGGTAACTTATTTTTGTTTACAATCTTGAGAAGTTTTTACTAATTATTATTAAAGTAATAACATTATTATTATTCCAATTTAATAGATGTCTATATAAAGATATATATTATTGATTATAAATTATGTAAAATCGTTGTGTTGTGACTAAGTATTAAATAATATTATAATATTATATTTATACGGGTATATGAGTTGGTATTCACAATATCACTATTTGTAAATTATTATATTTTATACTCGTGCACATGAAGGCCACAGTCCACAGGGTTATAAATATCTTATAAAATCAATAATATGTTAGTACAACAATCTGCTACTTTTCTTTTAAATTCACATAAAAAAAGTGGGTAAGTGGGTACTGCTCTGCTGTACATTAGGTTCCGTATGGATCTTTATTATATATTATTATAGGAGTGTTAAATTTGAATCCAATGATAGGTATCATTGTACCTATACGAAAAATGATTCTGAACGAAGATGATTTGTCAGCCTAGAATATAATTTTCAGTGGGTAGTGAAAAAGGTGGTTTATGTTTTAATGGCCTGAATACACCAAAATTTAAATTCTTTTATAATTAATATAAGCTAAACTTATGAAAAATCTTGTATTACAATTTCAACTCTTAGCTACTTATACAAAAATTTTTATGAATTATACCTACAAAATAATTTGCAAATATTCATGATTTTGACAAATTTTTGTCAATATTTGAACTTAAAATGCTAATAAAAAAAAATTGTGCCTATGTATGCTTATAATTTGTTAACAATTATAAGAATAAAACTTATGAGGAACTTTGTATTAAATTAAATTAAAGTATTTTCATTGGGCCAAAAATACTTTATCGACACTTCAAAAAAAATTTTTCAGAAAAATTGAAAATTTCAGCTGTCTATAAATAGCTCAAAAAAAGTCAAAATATTTTGAAAGTTAAATCATGTAAAGAAAACGCCAATCTAAATAACTGTATAAATAGGTACCTAAAGCTTTTATTTAGTACACTGTTACTAATTAGTTTTATTACAGGAAAACATTTTCAAAGCAGGAACCTATATGCTCACAACATAACTTTTATTTGACTTTAGTTAACGTATACTTATATGATACTTAATGGATTAGATTATATTTAAATAATTACTTTATTATTGGTAGTATTAACCACATCATAATATAATAATATATATATTCCTATATTACATAATAACTATCTGTTGTATTAACAAATATGTTTAAAGGTTATAGAAAAAGTTAATTTTAACATATAACTCATAGAAGTATTAATAAAATGAAAGTTCATTGAGACCAATTTGTATATTACTTTGGTAATAAGGAAACAACTTGTAGTCATTTATTTTCTTATTATATTTTGAATGGAGTTTTAATGAATTCTCAATTTTTTTTATTAATGGGAGTGTGGGTTGGATACTACAGAGGTTATACTTCTACACTTCGTCCTTAATTAATTGAGACAGGCCTGACAGTAACTAATAACGACTGTGTATTAATAAAATACAGCATAAAAGTCTTGTGACTTGTGAGATGTGCCCTAAGTGTCCATTGTGAAATTTTATAATAGATAATGTAATCATATTATATTATTATAATATATTAACTACAGAAGAGATAGAATAGATGGCCCTACCTCAAGGAGATGATGATTCGCTGACTTCAATCGATGAGGTTGACGAAGAACACAATGAAGAGGAAAACAACACGAATCACCATCATTATCTGGTCCCAACCATCATTGAAACAGCTCCTATGCCAAATAAAATACCATTGCAAGAAATAAAACAGATTGAGTCTGTGGCTTAAATTTTAATAAAACCTTAATTTATTTTTTTTTTTACTCAAAAATTTACGTCATCTAATTTTCTAAGCATTTACATTTACACAATTTGTTTTTTCTATATTTAGCTATTCTCAAACACGAAACAACAAATTATGAGAAATATAAGTATGTAAATAATTGTTTTATTTCTTAATAATAAAAATATTTCCATATTAGTTAACAACTACTTATAAGTATGTAGCATTATTATGATTAATACAATTATTGCTACATGGCTGAAACAATAAATTTCAAAATTAAAACAATTACCTGAATATCTGACAACATTCATTGATTTCTGTAATTACACCCAAACTGGATTTAGAATTTTTTTTACCATAATATTATCTCAATGCATAAAATCTGAAAGAAATAAGTACAAAAACAAAATTTAATAAAATAAAATATGGTTTTATATTTAAAATATTATATAAAGTTATGTAAGAATGTTAGTGTTTTTAATGTTTCAGTGTACTTACCTATTTTATTTTATAGGCATTTAAATCACCAATAGTGAGTTAAAGATAAAAAAAAACTTTTGTAGTCACAAAAATGCTATTAAGATAACATAAGTTTACAAAAATACCAACTTAGCAATATACACTGAATCTATAAATATATAACATTTTATACAGAAAAACAATTAAATATCAATTATTATACTTAAGTATAATTATTATTATTATTATTATTATTTTATTCATATAAATAGGAATATCTTTGATGAAAACATTTGTATTCAAGCAAAATACGAGCTCTGTACATCGAATATGTAAATTATCTAAATTTTCATTGAAAGAAATAATCAAATTCAAAATAAAATAAATTAGGAGTAGACTAGTAGTTGTCTACGAGACTACGACGTACCGACCTAAAAATAGGACGTATACTATATACATAGATAAAAAAATATATCATGGGCGTATTACTCTAAAAAAGCGTATCAATAAAATGGTCGTTGCTCGTTGATAAACTTGAATAAAATATTAGAGAACCCTATCAGCTGATCGAGTGTCACTTCAATATTGTTCTGTGATAATAGTGTTTTCGGTTGACAGTCGTGCATCGAGTAATCCCAGCACTGCGCCAGACTGAGTGTTACACGTCTTATACCGTCTAGTCCGCCCCCGATTAATTGATTAAACTGAACACGAAAACAAAATTTTTGCTAATAGTTCAAATTGCCACAGATATAATATACATATATTAGTATATAAGTATCTGTGTTAATTGCTTACCGCAATTCCACGATTTAATCACGACAAAATAACAAGGCATGTCGACAACCAACCGAATCGGATACTGCGCGAGTCATACGTTCGCCATATCTTTCTAAATATTGTCGAATGTCGAATCATGATCAATATTTTATATTACCGTTGAATTGACTTAAGACGTTTCATATTTTCGTGTTGTGTTGTGGAGTGTCTTAATGCCTTTTAAGTTCTGAACGTGTTTGTAGATATTACTTACTTGCTATCTATAGACTACGGCTTTAGTTGTAAATCGTGAGTTGTAGTAGGTAAACAGTTCGCTTCGTCAGTCATCACAATTCACGAATCACAATACACTGATTAAAATTTAAAAGCGGTGAGCCGTCCAACAGATGTTGGGTGAGTAAAAGAAGTGGAGTATTCATATCATTAAAATATTATAATAATATTGTCATCATATTTTGATGTTATATCATAGTACACGGATTTAACTCCTCGTAACGCAACTTGAACTAACATTAAACATTGATGATTGATACGCAGTGTTGTGCATAGAAAACAAATAAGATAGAACAGAAAATTCGTATAAAGTATCCAGTTACGCTTTTTGTTACTGTCTACTGATTACTACTTTACTGTTTCTTCCTCCGAAGTGAATTTAAGTTGGTTGAAAACTTTAGATTTTTGAAAGTGAGTACATTAAATTAGCATATTAAATTTTGAACACGTTTTACAAACTTGTCGTTAAATATTGTAAAACTACTCCTATCAAATTTTCGAATTTAAATGTTGAAAATATACATAAGATACATGGTTTTTAAACAACAAATTTGTTTGTTGATTTTATGATATTGTTTTAAATAATTAATTAGGTTAATTGAGACATGATGAACTTTGTATAAGACTGTTGTTCATAATGAACAATGAAAAGATTTCTAATCTAATGTTAACAATTCTGCAGTCTGCAACTTTGCATTTATCGCTCTTCAAATAGATTCTTGTGAGTATGATGGAAATAGGATTGATAACTATTGTTCAAATAGTTTTAAATTTGTTTTTTTTTATTGTTATTCACTGTTCTAAGACTAAGTTTCCATATGTCAGTTGTGGTTATATCAATATGCTTCAATGCATTGTGTAGTCTTCTTTCTAATAAAAGAAAATCAGTAGGTACTGCTGCATGTCAGAATGCCACAGACTTAAAATAAAAAAATAATGTAGTTGAAATTCAACAGTATTATTTAATGTGAATGGTTGAAAGAAAGCTTGTAAATGAGGTTGAAGCAGTTATATTTGAATAACAAAAAAACAATGTTGAATTATATATCAAAAAATATTAAAGATATTGTTAAAACGTTTAAAACATTAAATTTCTTTAATCTAAAAGAACTATTGAAAAATGTATAAAATCTTTAACTGGACCTTGCAATATTATTATTGCAACAAAAATTTTTTATTTTTTTTTATTTTTCTTAACAAAAAATTTGGACCCCCTGCAAAAATAAAAAAAAGGCCCCTAAAATATTGTTCTACTGCCTTGCAATACTTATTTCACTCTATATTTTTGTTTATATTTCTATAACTTTTCTAAGATCATAATCGATTTCCTCTTGTTAGAATATTTAACCCTCTGTTGGTCGTATAGCTGACTAAAAGTCTGGTAGCTCTTAAGTTTTGATATTTAAATTATTTAAATTTAAATTGTAGTTTTTACTTTTATTTCATAATTCATAGGTAGTACTTTTTTTACGTGTACAAAAAATTTCAATGTAAAAATATCTAACATAAATATTTTATAATTTATTACTGAGAAGTTATATTCCATGGTTATAAGTCATTGAGACTATGTGTGACTACTTTTATATTTTAACTTTATATTCAATTTATCATATAAGTATACATTTTAAGCTCATAATTATTGGCTTTGTAATGGTGCCAATGTAATTCTTGTTTATTACGTATGGCAGATGTCTTAGTTATTATTATTTTTTAGTTATATTCTTATAAAAATGTATGTTACCTATAAATATAGTTTTTTAATAGCAGTTAGTAATTCTGAGAAAAATTCTGTAAAAAACTTTCAATCCTTAGTTATAAATATAAATCATATTAACCACAAGAGAATTTGCAAATATTCATGATTTTAACGAATTTTGTCAACATTTGAACTTTAAACGCTAATAAAAAAAAAAATTGGGATTAACGATTTTTGTTTCGTTTTATTTTAGATTCTGAACGAAGTGATGAATGTATTGATTTTACAATGATGTGGGTTTTTTTTTTTTTTTTGTTTTTTTTTTGTCTGTGTACAGCATAACTAGTCGAAATAATGCTCCAATTTCAAACTATGGGGGTGGTTTCCGATGTAAAAGTGAATATCCTTGGTGCATTATAGAGGTAAAAAGTTAACATTTTCCAACAGTTTTCAAAAAAATCGAGAAAAAGAAAAAGAAAATGTCAGTGGTATCTATATATAGTTAAATTTTCAAAAATTTTTGACTTTTTTTGAGTTATTTATAGACCACTGAAATTTTCGATTTTTTTGAGAAATTTTTTTTAA
>VUJU01004459.1:0-18540 GCA_009835225.1 Aphis craccivora
AAAAAAAAAACAATTTAAATGATTTTATTCTAATAGAATATTGTAGTAAAGGGTACGAGAATTTTTAATGGATACTCTTCCTATGAATGACATAAGAAACTACGTATCGTACAAAATGAGATCCAACACCGAATTCGAATTAACGGAGACACGAATGTATTATGTTTAGTCTATCACTATATAGTTTATTGAAAGGTTGAAAGAGAGTATTCGAGTAACTATCGTTTCTGAAGTGTACGAACCGAAGAGACCCGCGATAAAATCGGACTATTTGCTGATACACATTATTGCGGTGCATACCTATGCACGATATTACACAGCAGCTATCAAGGCAATAACTAAAAATATCTTAATATTGTAATGTTATTTGTATTTAATGATGTATAATAATTGTTCGACTTACCGACTCAACAGGACGTGGACTTATGCCGCGGAATTAGAAAAAAATAAATGTCCGTCAGCGTGATGATGCAGAAGTGAGATCGATTAGAAAATCTCCGGGGACGCGAAGTCTGTATATCGATGGCACTGATGGAAGAAGAAGGACTTGTGTATACGGATCGGTCGTACCGCGGTTACCGCACTTGTCACTGCAGCAGGGCGCCGGTGGTCCAAGGAAGTCGCGCACGGGGTGTAGTCAGACGACGACTAACAAGACGGACCCGATAGAAATATATGCATAACATCGTCACGGAGCCGACGGCGAGGAAGTCGTACGTACGCGCGCATATTATTATTATTATTATTTTAACGGTCTCCGGAAGATAAGATACGGCTGCGGCTGCGGTGCGTTAGGGTTGACGTCACGGGCCGTCGCGCCGCCCCTCGCCGCGTTACGGACTACGATTTTGGCGGCGACGTTCTTTTTTCTCCTAGAGAAGACTCGCGTGGGCGCTGTCGCCGCCGTCGTTCATCCTCTTACGTTAGATTGTTATTATTATATTTTTTACTAGCACGCGCTCCGCTCGCGTCGGCCGTGGTCCGGTGAGTTTCCTCGCGCTCGCGCGTGACACGCGTCCGTGGACAGAGGAGCCGTTAAAAAAAAACAACATAATATTTTCGTTGAAATAACAATAACACTCGAGACGAAACGTAGACCGGAGACTTAAGGATAGAATAAAGAGTCATAATAATATAGTTACGACGGTCGATGCTAACCGGCTAAGAAAACACCAAACGGTTTTCTCGTATCATACGCATCATACGTAGATGCTACCTACTATATTATAATAATAATATTATAATATACACTAACTACTATATTATGTGTGGTGTGTCGCGTTTACGCAGCGAAATGATAATATTATTATACCACTTGTAGCTATACATATAATATTATTATTATAGCTTTCACATTTCTCGCCCGTCGGTCGGCTTTGAAGTAGGTTTATTGTGTATTTGTTATGTTATATGTAGGGAATAGAGATATAATGTTATTGTCTAAACATAAATAAAACAAGTGTCTACTCGGCTACTTATATAATACCGCGGATCTTCGTTAATTCATATATTATTAACCCGATGTAACTAAGAATTTAGTGCCAGGAGTTTGTGGCTCTATAAAAATCTACACGACTACACTATTAAAAGAAGTTATTAAAAACAAAAAATGTGATTAAAAATAAAAATAAAACTTTAGAAAAGCATATTATCAAAAGTATTATAACAATTAGAAAAACAAAAGAAAGCATTATACGAAAATGTACTCGTAAATGTACATTTTGTTCTACATCGTACCTATATATGAATCGAATAAACACTACTCGAATTAAATTAATGGAAAAAAATTTAAATGCATATAAAATTCGAACTTTATACTTTTAAGCATATTTTTACAACAATATCAATTATAAAAATCAATCCTACGAATATTACATTTTAAATTAATTATTGATAAATTATAATTAAGATAGTAAAAAAAATTGTGAGGAGCTAAATTTCCTTTACTGTGTAGATGTATATTCTATTTTATTATATCACATGGTCTTTATTTTAGTAAAGTAGTTAAGTATCTAATTATAACTTACATGCTATATACGCGTACCTAGCACGTGCCTTATTGTTCACGCATATAATATAATGTGCGTAACCCTTAAAACACAATAACTCCCCTTCGGCAGACGAATAAACTAGTTTCAACGCGGTTGTTGACGTTACACGGAATTTTGTATTCAACACTGTATTTGTATTATACTGGTCCCAGAGTGTGATCTTGATGTTTGGGAATGATCAATCTCCACTTTGTAATTTTATGAGAAAAATATATTATAAAATACATTCTAATATACTCAATATTAGCAAAAAAATACGCGCAAAGATTTAAAATTGTGAAACTTAATTGAAAAATAAATGTATACGCATCGTGTGATGTATTGTAGAAAATTATGTATTTATTTAAATTTAAATGTTTTAATTTTAAATTTGTAAGTAAACGTTTTGAGTTTTAATAACTTTATAAAAACCATATTATTTTAAATACTACCTATTATATTCTTTTATTATTTTTATATTTTGGTATTTTAGAATTCGCTTTGTTACTATACATTATTAGACGAATTTTTTCCAAATGAGGATCTCATCTATTTATTTCTTTTAACTATGTATCGTTTCAATTTAAATTTTATACCTAGTACATATAAGTATTTTTAAAAATTATCTGTAAAATATACTTCTCAATATCCAAGGTATAGTCCTTAAATAAGCAATACAAATTAACGGATTTCGAAGTATCTGATAGTTTTTGAGTACACTTTAAAGTTTTTAAAATTAGAATTTAATTAAATGCATTAATAGACACGTCATCCATCTATTCGTTTTACTATATAATAGCTAAATGTTAACTATTAAGTTTATTATTTATCTGAAATATTGTTTCGATTTATTTCTAAAGTGATATCGATATGGCAAGTCAAGTCGGCAAGTAATGATGAATATGTTATTATGGCGACAGTCTTTGTTTATCAACCACAGTGTGATTCGAGTGGTTTCTCACGACTATTGAAAAAACGAGAACGGCCAGTCGTCAATTTGACTTCCGGTTCCGGAAGATACGAGTAAATATACATTTACACGTAAATAAATTTTTTTCTTATCTAAAATATTATTCTATTTAATATAACAATATATAATCATACAATTATAATTTAATGTTAACTTAAATTATAAATGTAATGATATAATATTATGTTAACAGTAATTATTAAACATAAAGAAAGAAAACAATAATTTAATATAATCACGGGTTTAAATGTATTTTTCAGGTGTATCGGTAGAGTAAAATATGAGTGGCCATGCAAGGGATTAGCATATAAAATACCTCATTAGAGTATTCAAAATATTTAATAAATATCCAACATATATATCTAAGTTATCCAACTGTAGGCGGTGACTAGCTTTTGTTATACAGTTATAATCGGTATAATGTGGTTATTAAAACAAATTAACGAGGAAAATTCGAAAAACTTTGAATCAGATATATTTTATTTCATTAGTCATGTGTAGAGCTTGGGATTTTAAAACATAATAAGCAACTAAAAAAGAACACGATTGTTTTTAAAAAGCAAAAAAGGAGTATATTTATTTTTAAAAAAAATTTGAAAATTTAATTTAAATTAAAAAAAAAGAATTAACTACCCCATGTATTTACCTAAATTGTCAGTAGTGAAACTGACTCTATCGTCCGACAGAATTTTTTTATACATAGAAAATGAACTCTCTACACCTACTATAGTGATCGGTGCATATTGCATACGTACAAGAGGTTTTAAATTACAACACTAAATTTTAAATTTTGAAATGGTCGATATCGATGTTATAGACATACTGATCGTATAGATAACTGAAGGCTATTATTATTATTGTCGTCATAAGTATATAATATTATTTTTAAATTCAAATACTTATTCATTTTTTTCATTGTTAACAAAAAGCAACACTAACCTTCAAAATTGGACTTAACGTGTTTTCTAGATCGTTGGTTTCGTTATTAACCTCTATTAAGTTATATAAGTCGTCATTGTGATCGAGGTTTATTTCAATGTTGTTTTCTTTTTTCGTTTGTTCTTTTTCATATTACAAATATTAAAAAAAATTGTCATGTTCAAAAATCAAAATGCATAACGATAACGTTTCTACCGAACAGTGAACTTAATAACTAAGGGCTTATAACTTAGATAGGTACTAATATCTTAAGCTTTTAAAAGTTATGTACTTAACGCTAAACCGTCATAACCGACCTAAGTACATAACCACGAAGAAGTTGAAAATAAAACTATTTATGAAAATGTAACGAGTAACGAAAACCGTAAGACAAAGACCGATAACTATAAAAAAAAATAGTTGTTAATTTTAGTGTTGAGAATATCATATTAAAGGTCCCTACACACTGCAGCGGTGGCGGTAAAATTCTATTGTCTCGGCGGCGCGGTGGCGGTAAAATTGTGTCCGGACTCATTTTAACGCTACCGCCACCGCCACCGCTACCGCTGTAGTGTGTGCCGTGTGTGGGCACCTTAATATGTCCAGTGTACCAAAGAGATTAGATATTAATTATTTTTACGATTTCCCGAAATATCTATTTCAAAAAATCATGAATTAAATTTATATTGGTAACAGTTACCAAGTTAAGTTAATAATAATAATAATATTATTAAACTATCATAGAGAAACATAATATAGCATATTAATAAGAAAAGTATTATTAATGTGTGGCCGTGTGCTATTTTAATAAAAACAAAACTATGAAGATAATGATATTGTGAGTGATAGTGATTTAAAACTAATACAGGTCGTCAAAACGTAAGTAACATTTTTTCGTTACGTACGTAACGTACGTTTCTTTTCAATAATAACTGGAATATATTTTAAATCAATTTTTCATGATAAATATTATAATTTTATGTTATTATTAGGTCTTGGATTTTAAAGTTTAATAAGCAACTAAAAAGTACACAATTGTCTTAAAAAACAAAAAAAAAAAAACTAAAAATTAACACGAACTAGTTATAAAAATGAATAAAATTTTTTTCAAAATTAATTTAAATTAAAAAAAGAATTAACTACCCTGTATTTCTCTAGCTTTGCAGTAGTAGTAGTACTATCTACATCTACTGAATTGATCAGCGCATAATTCTTACAAGAGGTTTCAAATTACAACACTAAATCTTAAATTTTGTAATGGTCGATATTGATGTTATAGGCATACTGTCCGTATAGCTACTGAAGGCTATTATGTAGATCGATAATCTATACGTTTAAAATATGTTTAATAAATAACCCGATTACGAAAACAATAATAAACCAATTATGCATTTTGAGATTTACATTTCTTATTTCTTATTAATTTTTTTTATTATTATAATAGCATAATAAATTTAAAAAATTCACAGCTGGAATAATTTAAAAAAGCAAAAATAAATTGATTTATTTGGAATCAGAATGACGTGAAACGAATTTATGTATAAAAATTAGATTAATTCTATCTCAGTATCTCATACATAAAAGAACTATACCTAACATTTTTAAAATTTGAGCCTTAGTTATGTGCCATGGGAAAGAAACGTATGTAGTTCTGAAGCACTTTCAACGTTTTGGGCATGGCGTTTATGAGAAAAAAAATATTATAACTTAAATAATAATGAATGAAAGCAGCTAATAATTTTCGTCTTGTAAACATTTATTAATATTATTAAATTAAGCAAAAAAATAAAAAAAATAAATAAATTTTACTCGTTTAATTTTAGAAAAACGTGAAATAATTTCGTGGGTTATTATATTCTATAAATATGTAATATATATGACGATAAATAGTGAAAGGCTATCGTATTCTTATTGATTCGATGTTTTAGAAATATGATATTGCTATACTATAGGTACAAACCTATTACTTTACCTGCTAAAACTGTGTTCGGGTATTATTTGACGTGTTGGGCTTACGTGTGGAAATTATTCCATCGTTATTATTTCACCGATAAACCATAATTTTCCATATTTTGTATATCCATGTCATTATGAGAAAAAAACGGTGAAATTTTTTATCTGTCGTATTAATCGCAGTCGTATAGTCGCAAAAGTGTACTTAAATATTATGCGTCTATATACAGAGCGATTCACCAAATATGTCACCTTCACTATTTTCTTTTATTACGAATTTATTTAAATTCTGATGTTAGAAATTTTCAAGTATACTGAAAAACTATTTTTCTAATCCTAGGGTTTTTTTTTACTATTTATAAAGTATTCTGTTTTCTTTGGAAATTCCAATTAATTTTTTTTCAAATGAGAATCACCCTTTTATTTTATGAATTGTTATTTAAACTTTTCAAAAATCTTGATGTACTTAAATTGAAATCCGAACAAATAATTTTTGAATTATTTTACTTTATGTAGGTACTAAGGATAATATCAGTCTATGATACCAAATTTGAAAGATATGATGACTATGGTCTATGATACTTTAACACATTTATTTTATAATTTTGTAAAATGATTTAGAATTACTATTGTCCTTAGCATATACATTTTAATTAACTTCTAAGCAAAATAAGCAAAGAGCTTTGTTCTTATTTGAAAATAAAAATTTTGTATTACTACAATGCACTTGAGTATGCTTATGAATCACACTGTATAAATTATTTTTGATTCGTTTATTGGGAAATTAGTTTTCGCAGATATAATTACGATATTATAAGGCAAACAGGACACTTTTTTTGTCAATATTTAATAACGTCTCCTTGTCCAAAAAGGGTGCGTTCGTTTTTTTTTGGTCACAATGACCTTTGCGCACCTACCTCTATTTAATATTTATACACATACGCATTAACGCATGCGGGGGGGCGATTGACTGCTGTAAAATTATAAAATAAAATATAATATTTCACATGCGATTATGAACTACCTACATTTTTAACTGTGGACCCATTTATGTAAACGATATAAATGTTGTACGAGAACTTAAAAGAGAATAATATAATTTATTATTATTATACCTTTTGATTATTATTACAGTGATGCATATTATTGATAATATAATATTTTACTAACTATGCGTTCTAAAAATCCGAGAAATCTCTTTTAGTAATTTATGACGTAAAAATGATGATTTTGAAATAAATATATTATAATATTTAATTGAGATGAACTTGTGATGAGGTAATGCATAAATATCTTATAGTTGCGGAGTAAGAATTTTCCGTCATGATCTAAATTTATTAGTGTCTTATTTTATGAGATTTTAGTAGAAATTAATAATTATTGTAAAATTGTTGGTCTTAAAATATGTAAAAGGTATAATTGTACAAATAGGCCTATTCGACTTTGAATTTTATATTTTCGTTTGATTTTTTTAAACATATTTATACTACTACTCATGATATATGATAACTGTGTATTCAGATAACTTTTAATTTCGTCGATTTAATATTTAATTAAAAACTAAAAATAAATATGAAGAACTAAGGTTATACTATATTATTCGTTGGATGAATTAAACTAAAATCATTCAAGTATATAGTTGTGATTTATTTTAGTTTTGTGAATATTATATTTTAACTATTATATTGATTTTCTAAAAATTTGTAAAATATTAAATAATAATTTTGTTAAAAAATAAAAATCCACATTACCAACTATTTTTCTATAATTTTACACTATAGCTGTATAAAGGCACCGGCGCTATAATGATTTAAGAAATTACAAACTTTTGTCGATGAAATGATGAAATAAAGATACATTAACTTGTTTATTTTTAAATTATTGTGGGTATGTACTATGCAATGGCATAGAGTGATAAAATAAAAAATAATTAATGAAAATTACTTGTCACTTAAGTTATAAATAGGTAATTATTAACACGATTTAAACTTAACATATTACTTTTTTAAAGTATATAAGGGAAAAAACGAAGTTATTATAATTTATAATTTGGTAAAATTATCAAGTTAATAATTAGAAAGCCAATTAATTAGATAATATATTAGTCGCCTATGTTCGCCTCTTGCGTTCCTCTATATATTTTTTTATGTCTATATTAAGGGTAATTTTTTTTTTACCAAATATTTACATACCCGCGTTTAAATTAATCTTATATTTGGTTTTCGTCTTCTCAATTGGAAATAAAATATATCTTAAATGTATGGTTACTTCATCACATAAACGAAAAATAAGATAAATACTGTTTACATATTACTATATTAGGGTAATATGTATATATATTGGACAGGACGCTGTATTCAATAAATAAATGTAAACATTCGATCTTCGTTTCAAGTAACATGGTTTATAATAATAATAATAATAATATAATCTACATAGTATTATATTATTATTCGTTATGATTTATAACACTGTTTGTATGTACGTAGCGCGCAAACATATAATAATAATAAAAATGCCACAGCAGATGTCTCCTGATATGATAACATATTATTATTATCATATCTTTCGCGTACACATGCCACGCGATTCGAAAAATTCCCTAGAAAAACGTCGCCATCGTTCAACAAGAGCACATAAAATAATAAGTCGTCGTTATCCTGAGTCGCGACGTTATCGTCGGGTATTTCACGATGTATTATAATATGTGTATAATATGCACTACCGGGCGGGTTATAAATCACATCGAAGGACGGTGTATATTAACAGGATTATGATTAATATTATTATTGACGTTAACGCGAGCAGAATAAAAATTATAATATTTTATTTTATCTATAGTCTGCGTCGTCGTCACCATCTACTACTGCCGCTACTACTGCCGCCAGGATATACAAGTGCGCGATTTGAATGATGTAATAGTATTAATAATTATAAGTATAGAGACTTCTCTAAAAAAAAAAAAAAAACACTCAAATATGTTCTTAAGTCTAATTATTGATAGCTAAAATATTCCCTCATATTTTTCCTTAAGAATTATATGGTGTGACGAGATATTTTCTTACACCTATATATAATATATGTCTTTATATGTAAATATGAAGGGGTTATTTGTTTGTAAAGGAATTATTTCACATCGATGGAAGATATTCGCGTGTATTTTATGTAAATCACCATCACCATCGCCAGCTATATTAGTTTTTGAAATTTTCGACACAAGTTAGGCTAGGTTGCCGTAATTCGTTAATTTTATTAGTTAAATTTGATATCACTTTTAGTAAATCAGACTAATGTATTTTAATAATATATTATAAATTGGGATATAAGCCAGAGTAAGATTAATATTTATAAATCTTAAATTACACGGTAAATCGTGTTGTTTAAATATGCTAAAATATTTTGTACTTAATATTTGTACTACTCGTGATCTAATATAGTAAGTAAAAATCTTAAAACTTACAAAATAACATTTTATAACCCAAACAGGATTTTTAATTATACTCCGATAAAAAAACATAATTATATGTACTTAAATAATGCTCAAAGTTGCTAACCTAATATATATATAAGATTAAAGGTATGAGGTATATGTAATGTAATTATGTTAGATGCGCAATACTGCAGCACGATTGCTGCAGAGGAAGCGTATAGTTATTATTATTATTTTTTTTTTGTTAGATATCTTGAGCCATCCGGTATGTGTATACTGTATATTATATTATTCTGTGGTCCGTTTATCTACTTTTTTTTTTCAAAAGTAAAACATGCGATATGATACGTCTGCAGATGTTGGGTAACGCGGCGGACGGAGACGAATACGAGCATGATGCGTTATGATGATGTGCATCAGTGTAGTTTGCGGCGGTGGGTCCTTGCAAGGCGATAACGCGCACGCCCAAGCAAAACGCGTCATGCGATGTTAAAGTAATATACACATAAAACACGATATCGAAATGTGACGAAATAGTGAAGAAACAACAATAATATAAAATATAATATAATATAATATAATATAATACATGAACATATTGACATTATACACGAATAATGTGTCACCGTCGTCGATCTTGTACACCGTGCCATGACCATTTTACATATTACGCTTAGATGTCGTCATCTGGTGCAGAATCACCACCTCGCCGTGGGAGTCCAAAACGAGAGAGTGGCGGCGGTGGTGGTCTTATCACGCCCATGTCTTTTCGAAAGCCGATACCACGTGTAATCGATACGATATTATGTGTTTAAAATGCTATTATCGCTGTTTTTATTATTATTGATGTAAATATTATTATATTATACGTCTGCATGTATATACTAAATAAAGGTACCAGTGGTGGCATTTTTTCTCGTCCTTTTCAACACGTAATCTTTGTTTCTATATAGTGGCGTTGACGTATATCCCGTGTACGCATATCGTATATAATATAATATATAAATATACGTATACTTACGTTACATTTTATATTTATCGCATATAATTGACACGTTTCGATATCAACATTTGACTTCAACACGGTATAATTATATATTATATTGTTGCCAGAATAGTTCATCATGTACAAACTGTATCCATTGTATGCATAGTAGATATATATTTTATATTATAAGTAGTTTCGATTGCATACTAAATAGTTTTGATGATGAGCGAGTAAGCAAAAAAAAAATTTAGTCCATGTCATTTCTTAGGGTTCAAGCTATCCATACCGCGAATTTGATCAAAATTGGTTTAGAGATTTAGCTGTAAAAACTTAACAAACAAACATAAATACTTTCACATTTTTAGTAATATTATATAGATATGGATTATAAACACGCATTTTATATTATACATGCTATATTATTGCGCCATTTAAATATCATAATGCCTAAAAAATATTATATCGTGTAACATTTTTTTGCAAATTTAAATCAGCCTTTAAATTATAATAATGATTTCTTTATTTGATATATAATATATATATACAAGATACACATTACGAGTATCGGAGTTATTATTATAAAATATGTAAATTTAGCAAAAAAACTATATATGTAATACATTATATACTATGTAGGCAAACATATTATAATAGGTAAACAATTTTAATGAGAACTTTTTATTTTAAAAAAGTTAAAAGAATAATAATAAAAAAAAATGATTGACATAGTACCTAACGCATAATTTAAAACTGCATGTTCAGAATAAATAAAATAAAATAACCATAATTTTATAGATGCCAGTTTCTTTCACCTAATAATAGGATTATTTGACAATACAATTTTAAATTTCGAAAATATAGTAACTGTAAGGTTCACAACAATTGTATAGTATACCATTGTCGAGAATTATCATCTATGAAGGGCGGTGATATTGTCTTTTTTAAATTAAAGACGGTCAGCTTATATACTATTATTAAGCATTTTTAATGATATAATTTTTAATATTGCTATAAAGTTATTTTATAATTATGAGAGGTCAATTAAATTTTTTCCCAAAAAATTCCATTTATTATGTTATTAGTTATTATAAAAATACATATACTTATACCGTATTATATTATTGTTATACAAACTTTAGTTAATACAACCCTTCAGTAAAATAGCATGAATAAAAGGTTTATAATATAAATATATAAGTAATATTTTTAAATTATTTTACACATTTTTAAAATAGTGTATAGTGTATATTATGTACCTATAGTAGAAGTATAATATTATTTATAAAACTCAAAAATTCCTAAGAATAGTATATTTAAATTTTAAATCATAACTAAATAATTAATATTGTTATTCAACGTTTAATAAGTAATATTTTCAAATATGTATCTCAAAATAATCGTTATTATATATTTTTAGTTTCAGTATAAATTACTTATAACTTTAAGGAGCATTTAATACCTCTTCAACTGTAAAATAATTTGCAAATTTTTTTGATTTTGAAGAAATTTTATATAGGTACATAAAAAAAATGTATTTTTTATAATTTTATTGAGATTAAATAAGAACTTATATTGTGGGATCTTGTAGTATACTTTTAAGACTTTTGACCCAAAGAATAATTTTTATCATAATTTATTGAAAAAAATTTCAAAGTATAAATATCTCAAAAATGTTCAAATATTTTTAAAATCATACGGTACAAATTTAGACAAAAACCTTTGGTAAAGATTTAAATTATACGTGTTTATTAGTTTTTAAATTATAACAAAAGGCAATATCGATTTTTTTGAATATGGGTTTTGAGTAAAAATTCCGGTTTTTCTTTAATTATTTTTTTTCTAAGTTATATTTAAAAGTATTTACTTAGCATATTTTACTTTTTACTCTCCAAAATATCAACTAAATCCAATTTTCTATCAAAAACTACACCAAAACTAGAAAATCGAAGCATTTGTTTTGCTCTAAAAGGTGATGACAGATTAACACGAGAAACACAAATGTCTTTGTAAAATTAATTAATTCATCGTTCCGCTCAAAATCTAATTAAAACTCTTATAAAATGTACAATAAATAAATGTAGTTTTTATATAAAAAGCTGTACCTAGCTTAGGCTTTAGAAAATCTAGGTATGTATCACCATAGTCTACTATTGTTAAATTACTTAAATTGCATACCTAAACACTGTAATTATTTATACTAAAATATGGTTTTTAAATAGGTATGCTTAAAAATCCAATTAATAGAATCTCACTAATTTTATTATTAAAGGGGGAAATAGAGGTGCTATATAATGCTTATAATATACTCGATACTCATACCACCCTGTATTATGATGACGTATAGATACGACTGGTACGAGTATTTATTTCGATAAATACTGTCTCACGTGGAAGGCTGTATACTGGAGTACGTTTATGTTTATTAAATTTAATTTGAAATATGCGTTCCCAAGACGATGATTTGCATACAATAATATATATATTTAGATAACACATCATCATTACCAGACATCAATATGATAATTAATAATATTCTAAAAACCGACGAAAAGAATGCGATACGTTCCGAAAAACAGACACACACGCGTTCGGGCCGTTTATGTCTTGTTTCAAACTTTTATCAACTTAGGACCACACCCAAAAAAAAAAAAAGATATACAATAATAATCTAATTAGTCCGCCGCCGCCGACACCACCACACCCACTCTCTAGGGAAAAGATTCGTCTTATCTTATGACGATTCACAGTAGGTATAATATAATTATATAATATATTATTCTGTGACGTTTTTTGCCGACTATGTGCGACGATACTACGATCATAACAAGGAGCATGCGGGTGCAGCAGAATAATATTATGATTTGTGTTTAAAGATATAGCAAGGATGGTATCCATCCATGACCGTGTTTTAGACGTCTGGACGACGGAATATTTTAACGACGGAGAACGTAGTTGTATGACTGCAGTAGTAAAACTATTATACACACGTAGGTAGTACGCAAATCGCGGGAAATGAGCAAAGACAAATTTTGTGATAAATAAATTTACGGTTGTCGTAAAAAATATAATAAAGCAATATAAGGTGAAAATATATGTATATATATTACATATATTACTAAATATTAAGTAAGTACGCTCGAGAAACTATAAGAGACCGTGTTAAGGTTGTAGAACTTTATAACAATGTACCGTGGTACACGCCCTATAGTTATACAATTAATATGATTACTACAATATTTGTAGAAAACAATTACTTAATTAATAGGTATATTAAAATAAAAAAAAAAATCCGTCAAGTAGGTAACTACTCTTCTGTAGTACAATTATTGTAGGTGTCAGATGCACTTCGTCATTTTATTCCTATCTGAAATGTAAAAAATTGTTTTAATAACATTTTTTTTATAATGCAGTACATTTGAACATTTTTATTGACTTCTCTCCATTGTTTAAAAAGTATTGAACATTTTCTTATTTTCAATCCCCTCTTTTCACCTCTAAAATATACAATTTCTACCAGCAACCAAAGTTGATGATCAGAGCATTTTGTCCAATAGAAAAACTGTCTTCAGATACAAAAAAATACATATTATTGTAAAGTCAATATTCAGAATCTAAAATATTTAAAAGGATATTTGTAACCAACATGTATGTGTATAACTCAATAAGTTATGGATGTTTTTTTTTTTTGTAATATTTAGCAAGATTTTACTTCAAAGATTTCTGATTACGCAGTTTCCCGCTGCAATAAGAACCCACCCTATAACGCATGTTCGTAGAATCTCTAGTTCCAAAATATATTCATTTTACTGAAACGTCTGTATTATTTCTTAACGAAAGTTCTTATAAAATTGACCTTCGGTTTTATTTCGGTTCAAGTCGTCATGTTATATACACGCCGGGCACCCAGTGGCGTTGGACAAGGAACGGCAATTTCAAACCGAGACCTTATATTGCGCCCCGGCGAGTGGACTGCAAAAAGGAAAACCGTATTAAAGGCGTACTCGATATGATCGTTTGTGAACGGATAACTAACACCTTAACCCCATTTGTGATGATTAGCGTGGAAAATCGATAAGAAAACACGACACACTTAACGACGAACGCATTACGGACCATCGTTTTCAATAATATTTCAGCTGCAGTGCGTCGTACGACGTCGCTTACGCGTATTCCTATATAATAAAACAATATCGTACAAATATAGTGGTTTTTAAATCGATTTCTTTTCGGAAAAATGTAAATACGCAGTGTGGGGCAGTGAGACTGTCACAGCTTGTCCGATACGTACGTATTTGCCGTTTAAGATAATAATTCGAAGTCAATACGAAATAATTTATTATTATTTTAAGTATACCTACTGAGCTATATTATATTTATATCTTATTAATTAAAATTTCTATGTTTTTGTCTCGTCGTAGGTGGAAAACGCTACGCCAAACGCGGATTTCCGGTAAAATATATCGTGTTCGTATAGAAAATCATCGCTTCAGCGCATCACCGGATATTGGGTTCTCTGGGGGAACGGATTCCGGGCAGCTGTAACAATAGCATTATATTATGATATTTATGTGTATTATATGTATCCGCGAGCTATACTCTCCATTGTCGTCAATGAAATTATTATACGCGTCGGGACATGAAATCTGTTTCTTTGCAGAGAGCGCGTTTTTGAATACCTCGCCGGTTGTTGAAACAGGATACAACCACTACAAACTATTATAATTAGATAAGACTCCTGTATATACACTCGAAATGAATAAAACCACGGTAAATATGAAACAATATAAAGGCATCTTGTATTTTACTTATATCAAATTACCAATGTAAATACAAAGTGTTTCTTTTAAATTTAAACTAATTGTCCCGAAAAGTATAAAAGTTTTAAGAAACACTATTTTTGATTAATCAATAAATTAGCTTCTGTTGTTTAAAACGTTAAAACTCGATTTTTAAATAGATAATGAAATTCTCAAAAAGATATTCGGCTTATAGGAATACAACATAGAAAATGTATGCTGTCTTTGAAAATTTGTCTAATGACATAAAATTATGTCAAAAAAATATTTCTGAAAACGTTAATACTATTTTGGAAAGAGAATATTTACCTTTAAAAAATCATCTTGTTTAGTTATATACCTTAAACATACAGAGGGAATCTGTAAATGATATACATATATTATTATGTCGATACTGACTAACCTGACTTAACGAATACTTTCAGCATATTTATAATAATTGAGACATTATTCTCAAGTCACGAAACGTGTCAGATCTGCAGATTTCTAAGAACAGAGAAGTAGGTATGTTTGTAAAGTATTTTTAATATTCGATTATACAATCGATTACATGTGTATCAACATGCACATAGATCTAAACACTTAAAATAAAATATATAAATTATTTTGTTATATAGGTGTATTTTAAAGACCAAAATGAAAATGTGAACGTTTTCACTACTTTTTCGTATCTAATATTGTTTCAGGTTTTAAATGGAATAGATTTATAGTTAGGTTAATGACGTGTCCATCGCCCTTTTCAGGCACTTTGACTGTAGCATAATTTAGAAAGTCATAAATTATTCGTTTTAAACAACTGTTGGACATAACATATTTTTTTATAACATGCAGTGTACAATAATTATGTAAGTACTTAGAAGTCTGTTGGGAATGAGTATAAATCGCCTAAAACGTATATTGCAATACTATATTGGCACGTTTTAACAATAATTATACAGCATTTACTATAATAGTATAGTTTCCGCCTTACGGAAGATATTTCAGCTAATATTGAAACATATTATACATTGAATGTGAATAACTCTTTAGTCAGTGGCGTTACTTACAGAAACTATTTATTATATGAACATATTTAAAATCAAAGGCATAAATTATACTCTTATCTTCAAGAACATAGTAATACTAATACTAATGATATTTATTTTATTACTAATCTTAATTTAAATTTAATATTTGAATGACGAATCCCATAAGGTACTGAGTACGTGTAACTTAATTCTTTGTTAGAATTAAATATTTTTGTTAATCTGTTATAATTTTTAATTTATGATATTAAAAGTATGTCTACTTTAAATTTTTAGGTAAATCAATCAATAATTATACCTATAGACTATAATATAATTATTAATCAACAAAAAAGAGTACTAAACTTATTACCTATACAAAATACTTGGGTATATAATATTGTACATATTATTACACAATATAAATATAAATAAAGATACAGTGTAAGTCCAATGAGTAAAACTTTACATCAATAATTTTTCATTTCGGTAACTAGAAAAAATCTTAATAATAAAATTATAAGTAAATTAAAAAATCGATCACGAATCATGATATTTATTTTCATATGCATTTAACGACTTATGTACACTTAGATTTCGTACAAAAATATTACAAAAATAGTAGGTGCTGTGGTTTATATTATATTATAATATATACAGACGGGAGTTTCACTTTGTTTGTCTTCGTATCTTGATGGAAATATTGTTTTAATTATATTTTTAAAGATATACATAAATAGGTACTCACCATGTTAATATAAGATAACCAAAAATTATCAATTAAAAAAAAAATAGTATCGAGTTTAAAAAGAAAACACTAAGACTTATAACTTGTACGGTGTAAACCTATACTGCAGAAAAACTGCAGGAAAAATGATAATAACACGGTACTATTTTAACATAAATAAAAATCTTATTCATAAAAAATCTACTCATGTATTAAATATCGTCAAAACATAGTTCGATAATAATCTCCTAGAACTTAATTTAACAAAAACTTGCTTTATAAACTTTGGTATAAAAAAATTGTCACTCACTGGAAATAATTATCTTAAAGCACACCTCAAAAATTGTAATGAATTTAATATAAATACATTGACTCTTATTAGTAATAGCAGTAAGTGTAATTGCATTTTATTTCTTCAGTACAAAAAGTAAAATATTTAGGTGTTACTATAGATGCTAACCTTAAATGGCAAAATCATATTATTAATACAACTAGAAAAATCAGATTATTATTCTACAAATTTAAAACTCTTAGCAACATACTATCACCCACCACAATGAGAATGGTTTTTATAGCTATGGCTCAGTCAATTTATTCATATGGTATTGGAAGTTGGGCCTGTCCCTACAATATACAACTTAATTCACTTGAAACCATTATAAATTCTCTTATTAAAATATCTTTTAAAAATCTCTATAAGATAAGCACTGTATTGTTATATAGAGAGTGTAATCTATTAAATTTAACTCAATTATATGCACAACATATATTATCGAATATGTTTTTCATTGATATTTAAAAATTTAAATTTAAACATAACCATTCTACAAAAGCTAAACAAACCAACATGTATTTAATTCCAAAGTGTAGAACAGAATTTGGAAAAAGAAACTCCATTAATGTTGGAATTAAGATGGCAATGGAATTAAATATTGACGTTTGTTTGTTAAAATTTTTAGTTTATATAAGACAATGGTAAATGAAAAAATTAAATTATTATAGTTAATTTTTATTATTAGTATTCCAGTCGTATTGTTAAATTTATTATGTAATTCTAAAATATTTATTTATGATAAGCTTATAATCACTAAATTAACCATGATCGACTTGTGTTAAAATATAATTTAATTATTTTTAGTAAATATACGAGATATAATTTAAGAACCCTTGTCTCCACAACAAGCTTAGCTTATGGAGATAATAATTTATGTATAATGTCATATTATAATAAGTATAAATATTTGTATCAATTTTCATGTATGTATTCCTTTCAATTTTAAGTGAAAATAAATAAATAATAATAACATTATTGTACTTTATACAGATATACTTGATATAATTACATAAAGAAAATACTAATGTAATATTACTTGAAAATACAGACTTCGATTGAAATAGCGTCATAATTATAATAATTAATATAGTTATTATTATTATTTATGTTATAGGTATAATTTATACAAATTCAAAAGATAAAAGCAAATTGGCAGGCTTGCGTTCAAAAAAAAAAACAATAAGAATAGGTAACATAATAAGTTAAGATATACCAACGACAAATAATAATTCCTATTACAAGACGTGTTTTTACTTTTTATTTATTTTTATTTGGCCGTACGGTGAAGACTTATTATACAATAATTTAACTAAACAATCTGTATCAATAGAAAAAAATATCATATAAATGTAATTAGTTAAAAATAATAATAAATAGTTAACTACTCAAT
>VUJU01004460.1:5432-18538 GCA_009835225.1 Aphis craccivora
CACGACAAATATTGTGCACTGTATAATAACATTAATATTATTTAACACAACAACCACTACAACACATGCGAACCGTTATACGTCGGCCCCGTGCCTTGTCGCTTGGAATTTTTTTTTAAGAGAAAAAAATCACGCGGCAGTGATATATATATATTGTTTTTATTGTTATCAGCGTTATTTATTATTCATTTTTTTTTAATTATTGAAATTTTCATCCGATCGCGATTTTCCTGACGGGAAATCTCGAAACGGCTACACGCTGCAGCCGTTGTCGCCACCGACGTCGCCTACTCCGCCTTCACCATTTCAGCGTAGTAATTCACACGCAAAGGTAAAAAAAAAAAAAAAAAAAATCGGTTGAAATTTGATAAATTTTTCAAGCTTGTTCATTGCCAACATTAATATGTTTATTATATCAATAATAAGATTCTGATAATATTTCGTGATTTAGATAAGCATTAAGCACTTAAATATCAACTTGAGAGAAATAGAGAAATTAAAAGTAAATTACGTTAAGTCTAGGCTAAATAAGTCTTCGTATTTATTTATTATTAACATTAACAATATTTTTATTAACAGTACCAAATCCGCATAAATTTTTTTTGAGTGTAGACTTTTTCTTCGTATTTTTTAGTTGTTTGGTACCTACCTATAATAAAATAATCCTTTTTTATTTTGTTTGTTAATAATAATATTACCAATAGTTTACTGTTTTATTAGGGAGATAAATATATTAGAAACTAATTAATAATTCATTAGACAAAAGTATTGTTGTTAAAATACATCGGTATTGACAAATATATGTAACAATAGTAATATAGGTACACATTAGATGTGTATAGTAATCGTAACATTATACATTTTTTATAACATTTATTACAAATGATTTTATTCATAATAATTGTAAAATAAAAGAATTATTTGTGTAATAGATAAAAATTAATATGGAATTTTTTTTAAAATTATTCTCACAATGATGAAAACCATGTTTTTGCCCATAAAATTAAATTATGGACAAACGCAAAAATAAAATTTAAATACGTAATTAGAATATTACATAAATATTAAGTCACAATATTATATGTAGGTACACAAATAAATAATGGTCAACATTATATCCAAATCTCTTTTAGTGGGAACACGGCAAAATAATTTTTATCAATAATATATAATATAATATACCTAATGAATTTATACAACATAATTTTTTTTTCTATTAATAAACATAAAAAACTGCTAACCGCATAATTTAAAACTACCTAACAAAATAGAAGATTACAACCATTTTATTGAATTACTCATAAAGCCTTAACATATAAATCATTATTCATTTTTTTTCAATAAGAAAATAAGTTTCAAAACACCTAGGTAGGTCATGGACAAGTTATCATCCACGGTAATATTTGATACTTAATTTCGTTTTAAATCTATTTATTTTCTAAAACTACACACAACATTGCTAGGTATAATTTTTCATTTCAATTAATTTACTATACTAGTTTTAACTAATATATTATTAACTTAAATACTTTTTTTACTTGAATTGACCCGTATTGAGGTATATAGTTTTTGTTTTTCATTCATATATAAAACAGGATTTGTACCTATAATGAAAAGAAATATACCTACATAACAAGTATTTACAATTTTCAATAATTGAAATATTTTAACATGGGTTATTTTAAATAAAAAATATAAACTAAATCTTTCTTCTGAATTCTACTTCATTATTAATATAATAATTAATAGTTATATATACCAAACAATTCGTCTCATTACTATAATTCGACACACAGATACCTTCTTTATTTAACGCACTAATTTGTAACAACCATAATAATACAATTATCCATGTAGGTATAAATTAAATGGATATTTTAATTTTAATGTTAAATTGAATAAACCTAATAAACCTGTTTTTAATCTAAAAACATATTAACCAGTAACCTATTACAATATTTAAAATGTATTAATTAGGAATACAATATAAACATTATCGTGTATACCTACGCCTTATGAATATAATTAAAATTGTTTAAATGTATTAAGCATTGAAATATCTTTTAAGGTTAAAAATTGCAAATTTGAGTTTTTGATAGTAGGTCCACTTGACTTAAGTTCTAAATTAGGTGATTAAGACGAGATTATAGCTTGAAGCCCTCCGTGTAAAAGTAGCTATTTTAGATATCTATATAATACTATACCTACCTATTTATATTTATGGTTCGTTAAGCGAATCAGACAATAATATTCAAATGATCAGATGCATAAATGGAAAAGTCTAATTGACTATTCAGGTAACGAATTATTTAGAAAATATCGATTAGCATTATTCATAGTAAGGTACCTATATAAGGAAATACATAGATTAAAGTTTAAGTTAAGCTTATGACATTGATAGATATAGAATTATCAAACTAAATTACGTAATATACAATAGGTAGGTACTTGCATTGGAACAGTTAAGATAGCTTATTTGAAATCAGAAAGTAAATAAAAGTAGAATTACCTATTAATTAGTCAAATATTTTATATTTTCTTTTATTGGCTGTTGTGTTTGATTCGCAACTCTTAATAACTCATAGTTTGCAATAAACAAAATATCGTGTTTAGATTCTGGTCTAGAAATAATAACCTAAAACATTTGTACAACTTGAAAAACATCACTTTCGTTTTTAGAATTAAAGCACTGAAAAAATACACATAATGTATTTATGAGTCAATGAAACCATAAACTGAAATTTCAACTACCACACATCTATGTAGTGTTGATATGCTTAAGGAATACTGTATTCTGTATTTTCTAACATACTTCTATTATAATGTTGTGCAATTTGAACACTTTACCAGTTTACCATGCAAGGGGCTAATAAGGCGAATTGCTGATTATTACGATATAATAATTAATATTTAACGAGTCACAACACTATTTTCTTTATACTAACTTATTTAAACAATATTCTTTTGTAATTTTTCAATATCTTAGATGTTTCTATTTTAAAAATGACTATTTTCGTGTTCAAATTTTTAAATTAACATTATTACTTAAATTTTCACGAGATATAATAATTTATATAAATTATAAACATTTTAATACTAAACGAAAACTCTATAATATTATTTTCAGATGGAGCATTCACCATATTCGCAAAGTCCGAGTCCATCATCGTCATTGGTAAACTTTCCAACACCAACAAACTTACCAGATATCAGATTACACAGACCATTTAGTCAGGTAAATATTATATAATGCACACTATAAACTAATTAATGACAACAGAAGTTCTCAAGTAATAATTTTTAATTTGTATAATATAATTAAATTACAACACTACATAAGTGTACATAATATAGCTTATCTTTACTTTGAAGCTTAATAAATGGGAATGTTACCACTCTAAAATAAGTACTTAAGAACTTCTTGAGTTCTAAATCGATTTAAAAATTATGTAATGCATTGATAACTAGTTAGATGTCAAATATAAGTATAATAAAATATATTAATAAGACAAAAAAGAAGTACCTATTTTGTTTAATGTCAATAATGACATTATACTAATCAAATAATAATGACACAAAAAAATAAACATTTAAAATTAAAAAAAAAAACGAACTAGATAAAAATATGCGATTATAATTTTAGTTTTGCAAATTTAAATTAGCGCAGTTATTTATATGTTTTATGACAGCTAAAATGAACTTATTTTAATATTTTAATACTTAACGTTTTACAATGATAATTTATGATTTTACAATTACACATTCGAAACATGGTTATATTTAGATAAGCGTGTTTGGCAATCGATATAACTTATAAATAGGTATTAAGAACTATTTTTAGGTACAATTAAGAAGTTATAAAGTGTATTATTAACATATTATGATAAGCTACTGTATTTTACCGTTTTATATATAGTTAACAAATGAAAATGAGTTACTCATTATTCTGTATGATGCAATATTGTTTATTGTTAACAGTTTATAATATTTGTTAGATTAATCGAAATCCTAATTATTATCTTTAATAATTGAAAAAATATTCCAGGTCATTGAGGTTATTATAATATTGATTTAAAATATACTTTTAATCAAATCATTCATAATATTAAAATCAAATGAACTTACTTAAATACTAACTGGTTTAAAGCTTTTTTTTTTATTCTTATTATAATGTCCGGTTAAGTGTCGGTTAAGACTAACCGGTAGAATTCTATCGGTTAACGCATGATAAATAATTCTTCCGGCTAGCGTTATCAGGTACTAACCGAACATTGTAAGAACGGCCCTTAGTTAATTTTGTGTATGAATCACATATTTTTTTCTATTGTTTTGAAAAAATACATGACCTAATGACCGCGTCAAAGTTTTCCGGAAAAAATAGGTAGGTACCTAATATTACTGTCAAGAACTTCTCAAGTAGGTATTAAAATACTAGATACCTACCTAAATGTTGTTCAACTCGTCAAATCACTATAATTATTAGGGCATTAAACATTGATAAGATAAATTAATAGAATGAAAAATTATTTATTTTATGCTGTTTAACTACTTAGTTTTTTATGAACATGTAAATGTTCTATTTGTTTTATTTTATATTCATTATACGAAAATATTATTGGTGTTTGATGAATATAATGTATATAGGTACTTAATTTTACAAAAATACTATAATGCATATAAGTGGATAATATATAATAATATACAGTATACATTAAATATTATGAAACATTTTAGATTAGTGTTCTCGATATAAAAGTATTTGAATAATGAATGGTGTAAAAATCAATAATTATATAATAAGATAACGATTTGTTAAAAATATAATCAAATACGTGCAAGTTAATATAATTCAACAATTTTTTATACCAAAAACAATAACAGTTAATATTTAATAACGATACTATTTTTTATAAATAAATATAACAACATTGGTAAGCATATTATGAATTATGCTAAGTTGATAAATTAGTTTTAGGAGAAAATAATTTCCTTACTTAACAAATTATGACATAATATCTATAAAACTATTAGGCTTACTAAAACTCTGAAAAAACCCCCTTAGGTATTCAGTAAACTGCTGTACAAATCCACAAGGATTTATCCATTTACACAAGGCTACAATCATATACATGCATGTTTTATGTATACATTTGTGTTATTTCCATACAAATAGTATTTGGTTTGGTATGTGGCCATTTGTTCTGGCATTTTTATCTTGTCGACAATCCGTAAATCTTTCTAAAACTCCGTTCACTTTCGCCGTTGTTATCACTGGCACAACATCTTCCTTCTCGTTATTCTGCACAATATTCGCGGTAATCAATCTTGTCCACTGCATATGACCCGCCACCCTATTTTGCGTTCAAATAAAACAACTACGAATGTTGATCGTTTCCTTGAAATAGGAAATACTGAAATACTGCAGTATTGAAACACTGTAGGCATCAACACTAGTAGCGCATTTGTTCATTATCAACTATATATAAATGTATTAGTTAAAAATTAGTACCTAGGTAAAATAGTAGGCGGTTCAATACGTATTTAATGCCAAATAAATTATATTCAGAATTTACATAAATTATTGCTTGAAAATTATACTAATAAATTACTGTATGCTAGTTTGACGTCATGGTAGTGTCATTAAGATAATTGCATTTTGTATTACTTATAATAATAGTATTTTTATTTAAATTTACAATACACAATAATTGTTTTTGGTTTTGATTACAATATTTATGGACAAATTACGTTATAAACTAATAATGGAAATAATACTTAAAAAAATTAATAAGGTTGAGTTAGTGTCTATTAATCGTGTAGGTAAAATTAAATTTTATCTTTATAATTTAATATTATTGTAATTTTTTGCTGATTAATAAAACGCTTGCATTAAACACAGCTTATTCGCATGTTATAGTAGATAATAATAGTTTTGTGGCTGATGATCAGAATAAAAATAATCTAGTAATAAAATTGTATATGCAATGACAGAATTCCAATTTAAAATGTTTATAGTAATGAATCGATACTTCGGAAAAAGTTATATTAAAAATATTACAACGCATATTAGCATAAATGATATATTGATACTTAAAGTTAAATCCAATTTCGAACACGTGTGTAAGTTAATGGTATTAATCATTAATCAACGAATATAAGTATATAGAATATCAGCTGATCTATAAGTATTTGATTACTTGGATATTTGACTTGTATAATATTATAAGTATATTGAACTAATTAGTAGGTACCTACTGTTAAAATAATTAAGTGCTTAAAATGAATTTTACTGTGAGTATAGAGTAGGTATCTGAATAAATATAATATATATAAGATGTAGATATCAATATGAAACGTATATATATATATATATATAAAAAATCGGATTGTTTTAATATAATTATATATAACTATTTATGATTGATGTACAATTCATTAAAAACCGAACACTCTTTTATTTTAGAATATAATATTTTTAGTATGAATATTTGGTTTTTTGTGTGAACATTTTGACTTTAATATCACTTAAGACACGCAAAAACTGAGTTTGTACACTTGTCAAATGCTTTGTATTGTATAAAATTTAATTTAATCGACTATTATATAGTATAATATTGTTTATTTGTTTTGTAATTAAATTAAGAGTGTGTTTCTTAGAAAACGATAATATGAAGCTTAATGTAAAATATAATTACAATTAAATACCATATATATATTATACTTATTATAGTAGCAAAATCACTTATGTTTGTCTTGAGTTAGATTAGAATCTAATGCATAAATGCATAACATAGTAAAATATTGTTTATAGGTTTTACATTCTTGTATAATAATTTTTTTAATAACAAAATTTAAAATAACAAAATATAGTGTTAGTTTAAAACTTGGATGCGACTATGCGAGTTGCATTACCTTTTATATATTGTTATAGTACATCGGTACAGATTAGAAAGTTTAAAATACTTGAATAACTTAATTGTAGCGTTAGGGTCCAGACTGAGAATTACGTTGAGATTGTTAGAGAGGATTACGGCATTTAATTAATACATAAATCACAGTGAGTTATTCGATATAGGTGTTACAGATAGTTGAATTTTTTCTTGACACGGTATTGTATGGTGGGTAACGTTATGTATTTTATTCCAACTTCCGAGTCAGTTGGTTATTGTTTTTCCTTCATAGGGAGGCCAGAGGATGATTAAACTATTGATATGGTGTTGTTTAGTATATATAGCTTGAACCACGTTTTTACTTATAGTCGAAATTACATTATTTTTTAAACTTTATTAACACCCAGATAAGATAACTAAATATAAAGATAGCTATGGAGGAAGTATGGGCGAGTTTAGCAGATTGGTCAGTTTTATAATTTTCAGCGATATTGCTGTGCCATGGAATCCAAAAAAACGAGATACTATTTTTAATTTTGATTGATCTGTATAATAGTTTTTAATGGATATTTTTTGTAATATCGATTGGATGGTGATTATTTTTAATTTATGTCAACTCACCTGGGCAATCAATAAGTATTATAACTTGATTGTTTTCTATTCATTTAATTGTATATTTGACTGCCTTAAATATTGCTATAAGACGTATGTGGTATATAATGAACATTTATTTGATAATTTTAGTGTCTACGCTTACGATTTCTGTTCCAATCTTTTGATCTATTATCGATGAGTCTGTAAAAGTCTAAGATTGATTAATAAAGTTTTCAATAAATAGATTTCTTAGGAATTTAATTAAGTTCGAGATTTATTTTATAAATTTATCTGAATATTAATTTATATATTTATTTCACAAATAAACCAAAGTGGGGAAATACTAATTTGTAAAAATATTACGTGTTTAAGATTTTTCATTTAAATTTTTATAAATGCATTATTTAGAAGGTGCAGAAATTCATTGCAGAGTTATTAGCAAATGGTTTCTAGTTTTAAAAAAAAATAAAATTGTTTAAAAATTATAATATAGCTGCCCAATGTCTATTTTTGATAACATGAGAATGCTGTGTATTTTGGTTATGTTAGAATGAACTTACTATAGTGTGCTTTATTATATTGAGTTTATAGATGCTTAAAAACATGATTTCACCAGGTGATTTTTGTGCCAAATATTATTCCTAGCATCTTTGAGTATATTTTATTAAAATAAATATTATGCAATTATTATATCAATGCTAGTACATTGAAGTTTTGTTAAACTTTCTGCTTCAGACCGTGAAATCTAAATCAGATTGTTTCTTAAACAGTTAAACATTAAAAGTAACCCGACTCTCGAGAGTGGTTTAATTGACAAACATAAAATATATGTAAATGAAGGGTAGTTACCTAATATTTTCGCTACTTAAAATAATATAATAATGTGCAAATGTCATATATCACATGCATGGTACCAGCCCCATCACGATTACGTGTATATCGTTGTTATGTGTGTCGACAGATGCACGATCTCAAGCACCTACACATTCCGTTCAATATGAGATTCATGGAGAACTACCCGGCGTTACCCGCGCACCTGCTGCATCATCTGCAACCGCCGTTCTTGCATCCGGCGCTGGATCCGCGGCTATCGTTTTCGCCAGCGGGAGTGTTTCAACCGCTCGGCTCGCCAAGTCCGCACCACCAACACCCGCACCACCAACATCATTCGCACCACGCGGCCGCCGCGGCCGCGGCTAGTCTCAAAGGGTTCACTTCGGCGTTTGCGCCCCCGTCCAAATGCTACAAGATGGACGACAAACAGACATCGCACGCCGAAGGAGCTGCACAACAGCAGCAGCAACAACAGCAGCATCACCAACAACAACAACAACAGCAACAGCAGCAACAACAACAACAACAACAACAACAACACCAGCAACAACCGGTGCCACCCTCGTTTCCGTATCCTCCCAGGAGGAGTCCTTGTTCACCGGGCAACATGCCAGTATCACCGCCGTCGTCCAACGCCGCCGCGACAATGCACCAGCAACACAAGGACGAATGCTCGGACAGGGACACACCGAGTTCCGGCGCGATTTCCGAAGACGGCAGGATGATTAGAAGTAAGTGCATTTATTAACATAAAAGTTTTTCAAAATTAAGTCCCAAACATAACCATTGAATACAGTCGAGCCGCTTAACACGATCGCATACTTTAAAGTTTTTAAAAATAAAACATACGCAATACGATTGTGTTGCAATTTTTATCTTTAAAGTTTAAATAGGTGTTAGATAAGACATGACGTCGATTGCGCCACATCAAATACTTTATATTGTTATTGGTTTTGAAGAAATTCAGAACTATTGTCATATAATGTCTCTAATTATTTACTTACATGCACTGTATTAATATACTTACATATTATTATAGTATAAAACAAATATACATACAATTATATTAAAAAAATATTTAAAAATTTAAAAATTACATAAACATTGCTTGTTCACATTTACTGACCTATAGTTGCTATACAATATCTACTAAAGACCATAATAGTATAATTGTATGGATATTATACTATTGGAAAAATTTTTAAAGTTAAAAACTTTCAACTATTTTAATTCAACAATGTAAAATATTTTTTGTTGTATTCTCTCAAATATTAAAAAATAAAAAAAAGCTCAATCGTATATATCGTGTAATCGTCGGTAAACCATTGCACTGCTGTCGGCTGCAGGTATTCAGTTTTTTTTTGCGATAAATGATGTGCTACATCGCACGAATATAAAAGTTAGTAGGTATAAATATTATTTGTATAATATACGTATGTCGTATGTACGTGTAATATTATGACCATCGCTTATTTTGGATGCGAATTTTTTGGTACTTAATATTGATTATCGCAGAGTCGTTCTGTAGCGACGTAAATAGCATTTGTCTTAAATTGACCGGATTGTCATACAGTTAACCTTAACAATAATAATAGGCACTTGAAGGGTGAATGAAAACTCGGAAGTGAACGTAATATTATGCACGTATAGATAGATAACATAACATAGTAAAGTACTCAAAGTAGTAACGCCTCAAGTATAATATGGACTTAGCGTAGTGCAATTTATATAATATAATATATTTAAAAATCGAACCTGCTCTTGAAATACTCAAGTAGACTCTAGAGAGCCGATATTATTGGTCTCGTAGTAGGTAACGAGTATTATTGTTAATGGAAAAACGATCGATATATTATAGGTTTATAGGCTGTCACACCGTTGAAAAATTTGTGTCCGCAGTTTTGGTTATTGGTGTTATGGTCTCTGTGGTATAATATGGTATTACCTAAGCTTGCACCCGTATTCTGATCATCGTTATTATAATGTCTGTGGTTTTAGCACACCTGGGTAGTGGATATTTATGTGCCACGGTTTTATAACATGAATTATGTGCTGTATAGTTATAGTTTACTTAGAGCACCTATATTTATATAGTATACTTTATACACACTGTCTGAATCTCGTTTCTTTTGCAATCACTTTTCGGGCGACAGTATTGCGTATCACATTACATCGTATTATTCGGATTACAGTCTCATAATATTATTGTAACATGTAGAAAAATTTTAACGTTTAGTGATTGCAATATAAATATTATTATAGTATATTATGTATTCCATGCCGTGAGGATTGAATATTATGATGTTCTTTATTAAATAGCAAAAAACAAAAATTGAAAAACAAAACATTTCGATTTAGTTTACGAACTTGACAGATAGGTAAATAGGTTTATAATTTTTATGATATTATAATGATTAAAGTACACAGATTTATCCATCGAGTTTAAGTATTCAAAATGTGTATTTATTATTATTATTTTTTATTATTCTATGTTTAAAGTAAAAATGAATTAATAGAAAATCTAAGCTTGATATATATTATATTTTTTTCTAACACAGTGATTGAAAATAATGAATATTAAATTAACGACACTACATTATTGTAATAAACACATAACAGTATAAAGGGCGTACTAGGAATATTTAACAAATATAGTAATATTTTTAATGGAAGTCTGTAAATTAATAGTCTTGTTACACCTTATATTACATTATGATAATTTAATATACCCGTAATATTCAAACATGCAGACTACCTTTGTATACATTTAATATTTTTACTTTTTAGGTATTATAAGTTTATAAATTTATTATTTAATACTATTTTACATCTGTAAATAGTATAGTACTTATGCATAAACATAAATAAATTATTTGAACCGTTCACACAGCAGTTTAGAAAATATATATATATAAATACGATATACCTATACTACGTAATATTATCCAAACAACATTATGTTCTCCGCTAGTAGTATCTTGTATAGGTTACCTACGTACTTATAGAGTTTAATGGTTTGTTGGAGAAAACGCGTATCGTAGGAATTCACAGATAATCTTGTTGTTTTGTGTAAAAGTTTCCAGTAACGAGATTGAAGGGTGAACCAGTATGGTGACGTGAACGGTGTGGAAGGGCACCGCTAACAAGCGTGACATTACGTGCCTCATCAATAGCACATGTGTCGCCGGGAAACTTTATTATAGGTTAACGTCAACTTTTGAACGCAAACTATTACATGGGTACAATTTACCCCTTTCTCAGTACAAAACTTCTATGCAACTGACTTCCGGTATCCCTTTACCGGTATACCGACACAAGTGGCTAATATTCCAGGTCGTTATGCATTGTAACAAACAAAAACAGTTGTCGGCCGTCTGTCTTTTGCAAACTGGACACGATAACAGTTTATAATGACTGTTTTGATAACCACATTTGAAATTTGACTGAACTACTACACCACCGAGTTGAAGGCTTTCTTCAATATATTATGCGATCTATTCTGTTCTTACACTGCAGTTGACGAAAACTTATACTTACGCTCAGCTGTTGTTGATTGGAAGTTTATAGCACTGCCAAAATAATAATTATTATTCGGGTGAGACTGGCAAGGCCGCGCGCGTTGCAAGTTCTCATATCGAGGTACCTCTATTCACTCATAAAGTACCTGACATAATATTAATATATTATTATGTATAAAACGTCCGAAATCGGAAATTTAGCTGAGAATTAGTCCTGTTCCCTCCCCGCTAGTAACAACTTTACGAATTATACAAGTAAATGTAATAATGAAATATTATACTTAATACACAACATCGTTCGTACTTCGTATACACAAATAATTTCTCTCGTTAACATGCAGTTATTAAACAATTTATGATACTTAACTTCCCTATTGATGCAGTACATAGAAGTATACTTAACTACTATACGTACTACGTCTGTATTCTTCTATATTTTTTGTCCACTGATATTTTGCAATTGAATCTATTGTAGACTAGCTGTATAGTAGTAGTATTACCACTATTACCTTGCAGTCGGTCTTCTTATGTATACGGAAATAGGTGCATTATTAACTAATGCGATCACTAATAATCAGTAATCATACCGCCATTATTGTAGTTATTTATATTTTTATGACGATTATACTCTGTTTATCATATTATGTTATTCAAATGAATCATACGTGGATTAAGATTTAATTTATTCACATCTTCTACTTGAATAATCTAAGCTCAAAAACACTATAAAATAATTTGTTTAATAATATCAGATAATTAAAATGAAATATATATTATATTATGATACCTACATGAAATAAATAGTAAATTAAGTAAATTTTATAAATAAAAATACATTTTAAATGAATTTATAAAAGATAATATTATCTAAAAAAAATTTTTGTTAACATTTTTATGATAGTTCGGTAAAGTAATGTAAAAAACATGAGGTACATTTTTAATAAAAATAAAATGCCTACCTATATTAAATTTATCAATAATTATCTTCAACCAAATTCTAAATTGTGCAAACATAATATAATATTATGCAAACTAAAAAAAGAATTTGGTAATTTTAACATTAACTCTGCGTATAATGAACGTCTATCTATGCATTAGTATTACTATAAAACTTATTATATAATATAGTAGTAATACAAGATTATCTAAAACAACAAGGGAAATCATAAATAACCTAATCCAACTAATCCTGATTAATATTTATATATGATTGAGTGTTATCTTTTATTTATACTATTTTCAGTAACTTGTAAATTAGTTACACTATACA
>VUJU01004461.1:0-18537 GCA_009835225.1 Aphis craccivora
TTAGCTTTTATATTATAAGTTAATTTAATTTTTTTTATATATAGATGTAGCCTTTAAGTTTCTAGTAAAAATGTAGTACGTACTATAATAATAATTTTAAATTTTATATTTACATAGTGCTAAGTGTCTTGGTAAATGTTTGTACAAATAAAAATACTAGTGCAATTTATGAGATGAACATTATAACTTGAAAAAAAATTTAAATTTTCTATCTTAACTTCTAACTTACCTAGTTATTTTTTTTTTTTTTTTTGTTACTTACTTTTAACTGTAACTGAAGGCAATTTAATTGAATTAACTTAACTAGCCACAGTTAATAATTTTTATTAACTTGCCCAACTTTGTTTATTGGGCTAGTCGTCATTTACACTGTATAGAAACTCAAACAGTTAAATCATAGAACTATAGTGTTCTATGGTTAAATGAAAAAACAAAAAAAATCAAAATCACTTAACAAATTAAAATAAATTAGACAATATTTATATTTGGCTATAAACCATATTTTATAGTTCCTACCTAAATTAAATTCAGATTTTGGTTTCTTACAGTTGGCCATACTGATGTAGTCAATTCTTATTGGTTGTAGGAGAACTGATATCATCCCGTTCATGATCTTGGGTTAAATCATAGATTAGTAGTACTACCTTATGGGTTAAATGCGCCGTGACACGTTTTAAAATTTCGCTCCCGGGTCTACAGTAGGTACCTACTGCTAATTTAATTTAATAAAAATCATAAAATAAATCTAATATACAAAACATAGGTATACCTACGTGGCTATGATAGGTATGATAGGTATGGCCTACGTAGGTATGATAAAATAAAAAAATTTTAATTACATTTTTTTGATAGTAGGAACACAATATGTTTTGAAATACTTATAATCTAATATTTTTTAAGTTATAGTTTTTTCTTTATTATTTTTATGACTGTTTTAACTTTGTTTTTTTTTTTTTTTTGGTTTATTGGTTTATTGCTATTTTGAATTTTGAACAATTTTGACCCATAATGTTGACCCGGGAGAGTTTACTATTTTTAAAAATCAGGAGAGTGTACCACCGCCCGCTACAAACATTCCAGAAATATACATTTTTAAGTACCAATGTAAACATTACAATAAAACGTTCCATACAACTGATACAACGCATATTATAGGTTTTTAAAAAATCATTGCTTTGTAAATGAACAACGATTTAATACGTAACGGGAATGTACCAACAAAAACACAAGCTCCATATAGAGCTTATCCATGCAGTTTATCCGATAGCATATTATAATAATATAGATTTTAATAATACGTTTTTATATTTTCACGTTATACTCGTATTCTTAAAAATATGCATATTGGTGTATTATTATTGAACAATAACAGTACCAACACTGTATAAAAAAAACACGTCTAGACAGTAGACATGCTATCAATAATTGGCAGCGTTTCTATTATAATATTTTTATCTCATTATCTCATTTTCGGTTCATTCGTCATATTAAATTTGACGATGCGTTATTCCATTTTTTACGATTATATTGATCATTTTTTAGTTGATGTTTAATTTACATACTATTTTATTTTAAAATGTGGCGAATGTGTATAAAAAGGTAAGTTATCAGTCAGGGCCGGATTTAGGGGAGGGCTGAGTGGGCTGCAGCCCAGGGGCCCCCACAATTTTATGATATTTTAATAAAAATATATATATTATTGTTTCTGCATAAGGGGCCCCCACAATGCATTCCGCCCAAGGGCCACCACATACCTAAATCCGCCCCTGTTATCAGTGGTGGATTCAGGGGAGGGACACCGAGGCACGTGCCCCCCTGTCAATTTTTTTTTATGTTACTACGACTATTATGAGTATCATATAAATGAAAAATACAGTAAATCAGAATAATACTACCTACTTATATACAATAAATGCAAATGTTAAATGTATAAATGATTATAATAATAATTTACTTACATTTAAACTGATAAAATGAGTTACAGACTTCAATTCAACCTATGAGGCAATAAAGTATGAGAATCTATAAACATATTTATACATATTAATGAGTACATATACCTATGTATAACAACTTGCCTAGACATGCTAAACATTGTAAAGTATTTGTAATTTTTTTGAAACCTTAAACCTTATACCTACTGCTTAATTTGTAGATTATTTACAGTTAAAATCAAATAAAACTAATAACTTTTAGTTGAAATATTCGGTGGCAAAAACATATCTCACTAAAAAAAAATATAAAAATGTGTTCATCGTAAATTAATATATTAGTATAAGGACCTATAATATTATAATAGTTTACAGTAAAACTGAAAACAATATAATAAAACATAATATGTGATGTTTGATCACTTATCAGTGTTTTGTGTACATTGATTGGACATAAACAATACTATATAAACGCATAAAAAAAAATTATTATGTTAATGTTCGTAGGGCTAATATTAAAAAGTGGTCTGAAAATATCGGTTTTCCCGGTAAGAATTTTGGAGCCACTCCGCTCTTGTATATGTATAGGTAATTGAACATCTCGGCTGTCTATAAAATGGAATATTTTGAAAATTTAACCGTGTAGGTATAAATAACGCTTATACAAACATTTGGTAAACTTTTTAAGTATTTATACACTTATAGTGATAAGTTTTTTAGTTACAATAATATAAAAAATTGATTTTTTGAAAATTGTTGAAAAATGTTTACTTTTGACCTCTATAATGCACCAAGAATATTCAATTTGGCATCGGCAAAATCATCTCTGAAGTTTTAAATTGAAGCATTACTTCTACAAGTTATAGGTATGCTGTACATACACACAAAAAACACACATCATTGTAAAATCAATTCATTTATCATTCGTTCAAAATCTAAAAATACTTTAAAATCCTGCAGCCCTAAAATCACTGTATTGCACATTTGTTCGGTCAATTTTAGATTATAACTCAATAATTTGGTCTCCTTATATTCTCTTGAAGCGATCCAAAATCGCTTTTTGAGGCTATTATTAGTATTAAATGTAAAATTGAGCATTTACCTCACACTTCATATAAGCCTTTACTTTTATACTTAAACCTTGATACCTACTCTTCAAGTCAAAAGGTTAAAACAAGATGTGTTTTTTGTATATAAACTTTTGAATGGCTATGTTAACTGTCCGGATTTATTATCCAATTTAACTTTTTAGTTCCTGGTCATACTACTAGACAGTCCGACACTTTTTATGTGCCATTCCAACGTACTTACGTACTTTATATGATAAACATTCCCCATTAATTAGAACTATGAAAAATGTAAATAACTTTAATATTGATATTTTTATTTGTAATTCTATTGATTCTTTTAATCTATATCTTAATAATTTAATCATTTAACCCTGTACATATTTTTATTTGTTATTCTGATTCTTTATTCTATGTTAGTAATTTAATCACTTTGTTATTGTATCTCCACAATACTTTATGATAATTGTTTTATGTTCCACATAACATACTATTGTAATTGGGCTAGCCAGTTTAATAATTAATAAATAAATAAATAAAACTTAAAATACTATTAAATTAAATCAGATTATATCTATAGCAGGTTTAGTTTGAAATACTTAAACAAAGATGAACAGTAATTAATCTGTTAATTTACTTTTATTTTTATTATGACATTTAAATAATTAAAATCAAATTTGAATCATATTATTGACATTATAACTTTAAAATTTAAATATAAAATGTTAAACGATTACCTACCTATGTACAATTTTATTTTTCAACATTAAATTAATAAAGAAAATTAAATGTTTTTCTTATAAAATACATTCGACATGAACAATTAATACTATGAAATGTTGAAATAAATTATTCTAACAAATTATCGTAGATAAAAAATACGTTCTCACCAGACATAACAAACATTTTAAGCAGCAGCTCTATCTTTCGAATAAAGTGAGCGGCACTGGTTGTAGTTACTCTTAGTGCGGACTCGTTTATGGGACGTCAATTGCATGGTTTGAAACGATTGCAACAGATGGCTCTGACGATCTCGTCTGGATCGAAGATGTTCCGAATACAAAAACACTCGTATATTATCACACGCCCGCAACATTTTAAGTTAAAAATATTATCGGTAAAATAGTCTTGTTTCCTATTTTCGATCCAACGATTTATAGTAGGTTTAGAAAATTTATTTTCTATTTAATTAATGCTTAAGTACCAGAAATAAAATTAAAAGTAGATGCCTATATTATCTTTTATATTCTCAGAATTTCGTTCGTAATCTTTTAACGTTTCATAATAATTTATTGTATACAATAAGGTAATATACAGGTAATAGTTTATAAACACAAATGAAGGCATAAAAGAAAATAATAGATTTGAGAAACAATAAAGATAATAGCTATACCTATGTTTTAGAGAGAGTTTTCGATTATTCGGTAAGTACAATATATATACACTAGATTTCCAAACAAAAATATTAAAATGTTTATTTTTAGGTATTTTGTATCTACACATTATCTTATATATTGTTTTTGATTTTTATTAAATAATTCATATCTAAATACAGCTACGTGTAATTTTTATACATACCTACCACGTTTGTTATGTGGGTTACGTTATAATATAGGTACTTATGTGCAATGGTACCTATGTAATTACATTATAGCCAGCAATTTGCTACAGTATAATTGGGTAGGGTGTGAATTCAGTCTATACAGAACAATAAATAGGCAATGCGCCTATAAAGGGCCGGTGCAGAAAAAAACGAAGCGTTTAAATAAACGCTTGACGCTAAATTGTCTAAATAAATGTAGCAGTGATCACTAAACATAGAATATAACCACTGTTTACAATAAAAAACTATAAAAATATAATCAGTAGTTACAATCAGTACTTATACTTACATTGTACATTGTTGCTTGTACTATTACAGTTGACAAATATTTTAAGTGTATATACCTTTATATAGTGCATATATAATATACAGTGCTCATATGTAGAGAGGAATGGGAATAATAATTTATTGAGCGTATATCTAATGCAACATCAACAAATAATATATTATAATTATACATAATATTATGTATATAAATTCTAATTTTTATACTTTTCCAAATTTTGTTATCTTCCTACAATACCTACATACTTTTCAAATTTTGACCTAAAAAAAAAAAAAAGACAAAAGTAAAGATATTTGAATAATGTAAATTTAACTTGAATAAGAACTATAGCCTATATCACAAACAATCTGTACTTATATGATAGGTACCTACACATACAGTGGTACAACCTTCTTAATTATACATATTACATTGATAACAATTTAATACACTTCACAGACCTGATACTTAATTATAAACTTCCGCCATATCACGTTTACGTACACATATTCTTAGAATCTTCAATATAACAATAATTGTAATCACTAATTAATATATACCAGCTATTATGTGAATACAATTATCTATAATACCTATATAATATATTATTTTGCCTATGTTGGGCAGATTAAATAAAATAATATGTTAACTGGAGACTGGTTCTGTAAAATATAACAGATGATGAAAAGGTCGATTACAAACGCAGGCCATCACAGCAGGTATACCTACTATTTAATTAAAATGTTGATTGTAATCTTATTGGCATCCAAGTCCTCTCATCCACAACTATTGTACACGCAATTCAAAGCAATATAAGAATTCAAAAAATTTTCAAAAAATACTAATCAAAACTGACAAAATATTTATAAAAGTAGTCTTAATTTTTAATGAGCCATTGCAATATGTATAGGTACTAAAAACCATACAACAAAAATAGAATTACGAAAATTAACACTTTATATGAATATAAGAATTTTGAAATACTTTTAAGTAAAATACTATTAATGAAAAAGTGCGTTACTAGATTTTTAAAATAACGAATACAGGTACTTATATGTTTTACATCAAGTAAATATAATTTTATAAGTACAAGTTAAAATCTTAAATGATTATAGTAACTAAACGATTTTTAAAGAAATAAATATACCTATTATAATTATCAATTGTTTACAAATTATAATGCAGATAGTAGATATTATATTTAATTAAAATGAAAATGAAAAATAAATATTTTTGAACGATAAGAACGTATATTATATAATGGGACACAGTACTACATTTTTTAAATAGTTCTCAAAAATAAAATTAGTAAAGATATACATATAGCTTAAAAAATTAGTGTCCGGCACTTACATATCAATAATTTAAACCAGGGGTGGCCAAAGTTTTTTGGTCACGACTCACGAACTACTAAAAATATAGGTAGGTACTTCAATTTTAAGGATCGACTTCCATAGACAATTTTTTTCATTATTGAATAACTTTAATTAGATAAGTAAGAGACATACTTGCATAGAGTGTACAGTATGCACTTAAAATAAATTCTAACATGATCGACTTTGAAATTGTCCGCGATCGACCGTTTATCCGCCCAACCAAAAAATTGACGGTTTATTATACAGTACAACCATGGTTAGATATTTTTAAGATCTTTTTATGGTCTTAAACTTAACAAAATGCACAAAATTGGTTTAGTCAATAAAATAATGTTTTCAAAATCTGCTTGAGTAATAAATAAACTTATGATAAAAGAAAATTACAAAAATTAAGAAAAAAAAATGTGTTAATGTTGTAAATAGGTAGTTATTATTTTGTAATCTGATATTACCTATCTAGTAACTAGTAAGTGTACGTATATTATATATATAATATTGAACCTAAAAATAGGTTTTTATATTTATCAGATTATTTATGTAAAAATATAATTAAGTAGCATCCGTAAATTGTATTATACATATTCTGCCGTATTTAGGATAAGGTATATAGGCCTCGAAAAAAATATTAATTAGTTAAAACACTATAGGTTCAAATTATTTATTTTAGCGGTAGGCCTCATGCACAAATAGCAAACTATAAACAATTAGGTAGTACATAATGCATTCCTCTTTAATAATGATACTCCTGCAGATTTAGATAGTTATACATAGGTACCTATTTATATGTTATACACTACAACAACCGCTGAATTAAACATTATATAGGTAGGTAATATATATATATATATATATAGAAAATAAACAGTATAGGTATACGATCGGCACGTTTTTAAAATTAGGATACCATTAGCTAGTATAGTAATATACAAGCATAAATACAAATACGTTATAATTTCTAGGTAGATTAAATAAATATAATAAGAGTGATGGGTCCGCGCTCATTACAGAATTGAAAAAGTACAATTTTTTATGGCTGTCATATATATAGCTATATGGTATATACGTGTATATATTTACACATATACCTACCTATATTATAGGTACTATATAAATGTTATGTAATAATATGTTAATATAGTAAGATGCTGTCACAAGAGGCATATTATAGGTGTAGTATATAAAGCCTATATATATATATATTATATTATATATTTGTTGTAGCCGATTGTTTAGCTAAATAGGATAAGTAGGTACATATATTTATTATTACCTTTATATAATAATACTTATATACATAGATGATTGACGTCGCAATTATTATACTTTCGTATTAATTTATATTCACTATCATTTATAAAGGTCTATATAGTATATATATATTTTAAGTGCGAGTATAATATCATCTATATTCACACTATTACAAAGTGCGCTGCATTATCATTCGGCTGCAGGCGTTGCAGCCACTGAGTTAACGATTAGGTATACCTACATATACATTTTATGTAAGTACTAGCCGCAATAATGTATAGTGAATGCTGCGATTTTCATTTTTTACACGCGTAGGTATACCCGGTTATTTTGCAGCCAGTGGCGTATTTAGGGGGGGGAGGTGATATAGGTGTTAGAACACCCCCCATCGGCCGTATGTATTATGTTGTAGTTGTTGTCTTAGTATTAGTATTATTTATTTTATGTGCTTTATAATAAAAAGTTTTATACAACTTACACATACTTATAAATTATAATAATTTTCACTAATATAATAATTTATATCAATATATGATTTTCGTTAATGTATTAGGGTTCCTCCCCCACCTTCCATGACACTATTAAATATTAAAACACCCCCGTAAAATGAACCCTAGATACGCCACTGCTTGCAGCAGTTCAGTTATTTTTCAGGTGACTATAATGGTGTGCGAGAAATTGCAGTATTTAGTTATCTTACGCTTCGATTTATAAATGTATAATTTATACATTATTAATTATTATATAACTAGATACCAACATGTGTACATTTACCTATACGTAATAACCCTATAAATACAAAGTAAATAATTAAAGAGAAATTATAAATTTTAATTATTCATTAAAAAGAAAGTTAATTAGTACTTATTACCTATAGAATATAGACCATAATATAATATATTTACCTTTACCTTTAGGGGAAGGCGAAGCAGAACCATTTATGCTTAACTATTATACCTACATCAAATAGGTACAATAAAACATTTAAAAATTAAATTTGAATAATTTGATTGAATATAATTGAGTATTTAAAGCAATAATATTATATATAGGTACCTTGCAAAAAATTATTGTGTACCTATATTTTTTAGGTATATATAATTACTTATAATAACTTGATGTTAGAATAAAAAATAATAAAACTAAACAATATAAACATGTTATTTTTTTTTCTGTACCTATCAGATATATTAGCTATATCTATAATAATCTAATTCGAATACAAATATAAAATATAAACATTGCACTGCATATGGTTTTCATGGTGTGATGCATTTCAGTAACTTATCCCGAAATTTTAATCGAAAATAAGTGTTGGTACCTACCTACTTATGAGACCTCCTGTCCTCAATAATAAGTACAATACAATTTTTTATTTTTCATTTTTTTTATTGTTACTAATCCGAAATAGTTGTAGATATAGGCGTATTTTGTTTTCTGAAATCGTGTTAAGAGAAATACAGAATTTTATGTTACTGTATATAATTTTTTATAATACCTACCTATACTCACACGGAACACAGAACTATAGAATATAGGTACATATATAGACAAACGCGTATTATACATTATACAAGAAAAATCGTATTTACCTATATATACAAATAATATCACGCTTATATACCTACCTATATGTATAATACCTACCTATACCTATAATAACGATGTAATATATATATATATATATATACCTATGTAAAAAAGTGTGTGTGAATAATATAATAATATACGAACATCGCGCGGCGAGGGCGATGCAACGTGTGCGTGTTTTTTTTTTTTAATACACATTATGCGTGTGCGCGGCAGTCGCGGACCAGAGTACCTACCTATAAACGAGCGGTTAAATCGGTCCGTCGGTCGTTTGTAAGTACCTACCTCATATACCTACGTCATTGTGCGGTCGTGTATTTGCCACCGCCGTCTAAAATATATAATATTATAATATCGTATAATATGTAAGTATATAGGTGCGCACACTACAAACAGAAATCCGAAAAGCGATTCCAAATAATATATATCATACGCGTATAGGTCGGCAGGGGAGAGAATATATAATATTACGATACCTATGTAGGTATAATAGATAGCGACCGCGGCGGCGAAACGACAAGAGGACCGAATATAATAATGATGCTCGCGCGTCGCACTAAAGCGAGCGAGCGAGACGGCGGCGGCGGCGAGAAGGAGACGGACGTAGTATTTTTTTTTTCTCTTCTTATATTATGCAATTTATTATGTACAAGTGTTGTGCGTGCGACGGAGAGAGAGAGAGAGAGAGAGAGCGCGGAGAGCGTACACGCCAGCGCAACGGCGGACGCGGACGTATAATAGAGAACGCCGCGCCGGCTAAAAGACCACACACGAAGCCGTCGCCGCCGCAGTCTCAACCGCCGCCGCCGGTCGTCCATTGGTGTGCGCGCGCGCTAGCGACGGGACCTTTCTCGACGCGGACCCCGACGCCGCCGCCGCCACCGCGCCCAGGTGGGCGGCGCCCGGGCTGCCGACGCCATTTTTCCGTTTTACCCCCACCCCGAGCCGGTCGGCAGCCAACGATCCGCCGCGCCGCCGCCGACCGACCACGACCGCCACCGCCGCCGCATCCGTCCGCCGTACGCCCGTCCGTCCGGTCTTCAGGTCTCGGCAGTGCAGCCGCGCTCCAGTCAGATTCGAGAGGTCGCGCGCGCACCTACGGAATACAAATATTTATCATTATTACTATTATTATTATTTAACTCTGCTGCGCCCGCACGCGCACGCGCACTCCTAGTGCCCGGTAATTCCGATTTCGATTTAAGATTGTAATAAATAAAAAAAAAAACGCGGGTGATATATACCTAATATCGACATTACTGCACTAACGCCGCCGTGCCTGCCCGCCCGAGTCTACTATACAACAAGAGTTTTACAGATTTTCGCATTTTCGTCTTCGAATCGGCAGACTTCACGTTCCCGGACGACCAGGTACTTAATTATACAGATCGTTTGTATTTATATATATTTATATTATTTATTTCGGTGTATATAACGCCTGCTGTGTAATATTATAACGCATATAGGTGTAGCCCGAGGGTATTTGATATTAGTCATTCGTGAGCAATTTGTTGGTAGGTATAGTTGGTGCCAATATACGCGATAATCGATTTTACCGAACAGACGTAGGCACATTATTATGGTTCTTATACCTATACGAATTGAATATCACGACTTGATATTGATATTGTATAATTAATTGTAATGTCCGATTAAAATATCTGCAGGTATTTCTAATAAATAAAATAAATCGTATTGTTTAAATACACGTTTCTATTCGGTGTGTGTAAGTGTGTAGGTATGTATTATATTAATCAATTTACATAGGTTTCTGTAATATTATTATAACGTGTATGCGATGGTTTATTAGAATTTGAAGAGGTGTCCAATTTTTGTTTTAATTTTAGGTACCTATTTTATATCCACCACTATTCACATTTATAAATAACGTAATCTAAATTTAAACACGTTTAAATAATAGGTATAAAATAAAATATAGCCACATACTAATTTAGATCAATTTAGGCAAATAATGACAAAAGTTAATAATCAAAACCCTACTTTGACGGCTGCATATTTATTTTATTTGAATTGTATTCAAGTTATTTTTCTAATTCCACTAGATACCTACCTCATAAATTCATGTAAAAATGTATTTTAATTTATTTAGCTGCTAACTATATTAGGTATATGCTATATCTCTGATCTTACTATTGATTATTAATTTATCAGTTATAGGTATATATAGGTACACCTACTTGATTATGGACAAATAATATCAGAAAATACACAGACGGTTACATTCAATCATAGTCAATTGCTGTTTCTTAAAAATTATAACGATTTGAAAGGTGTAGGTACCTATGCGGATGGATAAGTTAAAATTATTTTTCATTTAATAATTGTATAGGTAAATACTAAATACAGACTATATTTTTATAGTTATATTAGTTTCTGTTATTAATATAGGTAGGTACATATATATAATATATTATTATAGGTATATAGAAATATCAAATATTTTTACTTTTAATTTGATATGAGTAATAATTGCGAGTTTAAATAATTGTGCACAGGTACACTTACACTTAATTTACTAAATAATAACTAATTTATCGTATGCGAGATGTTCAAGTTGTTGGTAACATATATTAAGATTATTAAAAAAAAAAAAAAAAGTATGTAGGTAATACTTAAGTTGAAAACTAAAGATATATTATTTTATATTTAGATATAGGTACTAATGGTACTATATAAATATATAACATATAACATTTATTTGGTTTGAATATTATCTATTAGGTATATTATACCTACCTAATTACAACATCAATAGGTGTAGATATAATATTTATATACCGTTGAATCGGTCATTACTGTAGGTATATTTGTGTTAAATTATTGATGGTATATAAAATGTATATTTTTTTTAAATAGGTTTTTATATAATATAATAAATAATTAACAATATAGGTAACTAAGAAAATATAAGAGCTGGAGAAAAAACGTGAATAACCCGCTTATAATGTTTAATTATGGTCATTTTTGTCAATTTTCTTCCTTTCTAAGTAAATACAAATATTATTACTAACCTAAAATAATGTAGGTACCTACAATTATGTGCATACCTACATACATTACATGATAATGGTATAAAACTATAAAATAATTTACTGCAACAAAAAAAGGAAAACTGTTTTAAAAAGTTTTTTCATTAGTTATTTACGGAATTTAATTACTGGAATAATGTTCAAGACAATCGAATGCCCCTTTAATAACAAAAAAGTACCTGTAGTTACTGTAATTATTTGTCTCATTGTAACAAAAAAAAATATTTAAAAAAAAACACACGATAGGTATAACATAAAATAGGTATTCCTATATTATCTAATATCTTAATTCAGCAAATATACACATTCTAAAAATATTAATTAACTCAAGTTTAAGATATTAATTTATTGATATTTATTAAGATATTTAGAGATATTTATTAAGCCAAGATTTTTTTTAATCATTGTGTATCTTGATCATTAACAACATTTATAGATTATTTTATTTAAACCAAAATGGTTATTATATATGGTTATAATTATTTTTTTTTAATGTTGGGTATTAATGGAATTTTCGGCAATTATTTATAATTTAATATTTTAATCAAAATGTTTACATATGTCGTGTAGGTATGCGCATAAGTCATAAATCAATAAACTATAAATATTTTCATACTATAATAACTTACAAGTGAATATTAATGAATTGTAATTTTCTTAAATGTAGCGTGATAAATTGGTAAGCTAAAATTTGATTGAATTTATTGATTGGGTATTTGATAGGTTTTGTTAACAATAAAAATGCAGTTAATGTAAAATGTAAGTGTTAAAGTTTATTATCATACTAATTAACACCAATGAAGTGTCTAATTTTAATTGACAACTATTTACATTAAACATATTATATTATAGGTACCAACCTATTTATAAAGTCGTATTATTTAATCGCAACGTAACAAACATGTATAATAAGGTTATACTGTAATTTTTCAGATTTTAGTATTTGTTATATTTTGTTTTATTTTAATACGTTATATTTAATTCATATGAAATATTTGGTGATGCTTTATAGGTATTATATATTCTAGTAAAAAAGAACGTTTCAACGGACAAAACTAGAGTAGCTTTTAGTGTAACATCTAAATTTCTTATAAAATATTAAACATATTTAAATAAAAGGTAAAATAGGTATACATGCCTATTATAATATATATATATATACAATTTTAAATATCTATGCATTATAATTAGCTGCAACTAAAAATCTTTGGAAGTATTTGTGTGATTATAAGCCCAAGGATTACTTGTGTATAATAAATACGCATTTGCAGATGTTATACATTCGTTGTTAGTACTATATAGTATATATATGTTTTCAATAATCAATCAGTGATTGATTAACATTAAATATTAATATTATACCTACTTATACTTTAATAGTACCTATATGAAATGTTATTATATAGACTTATAAGTGTCCATTCACTTAGTAATTTATGAGTAATGAAAAAAAATAAAAATGATGTAAAAGTGTAGAAAAATAGAAATCACGAGTCACTTTATAACCAGCACGTTAAGTATACACATATGTATATATATAAACAATATACCTATAGGTACCTACATTTCTTATAATGTATATAAAACCGATAAATGATTGACAATATAAAATTAATTTAATTAATTCAATACACAAGGTTGTTTGATATTACTTATAAGGATATACACATATAACATTTTGCCACATTGTTATTATTGAACATGTCTACACTTTTCAATTTTGTGTCAACCGAGATAAAATATTAGTAGGTATAAGGAATATACTGAATTGTTGTTTGTAATATCTAGTATACCTATATACAATCATTATAAATATTTATCAATCAAGTACAATATTGTGAAAAACTCGATGAAAACCAAATAGGAAATTATATGGGTATATCACATTTTGTTCGCGAATCGCGATTAAAAATTCTACACTTTAAAATATTTTTAAAATAATATTTAATTTGAAATCAGTTTTTTATAAAAAATATTACAATTTTGTTTGTGCCGTTGTCATTTAAAATTGTCCTTTATTTATTATAATTATTTAAAATATTTAGTTAGGTAGGTACCTACTTCATAAATCCGGTTATAGGTAATTAAACATAAATTATAGAAATATACCTATATCTATATATGAATATATATATATATATCTACATTCTACATCTAAATCTATTGTGAATAAATAATAATAAATAGATATATTTTTTAAATTACATCCACTTCAAAATTTTCCATTTTTCCATATTATATACCATTAAAAGATTATTGTATATGCAATATGCATATATTATCATACATAATAATATAAGCCAATACCTATACTTTGCAATATTTAATTTCTTCGTATTCGAATGTAACCAAATATATTAAATATGTTAAAAATTTAGAGTTGAATAGCTATTTCATTAATTTATAATTGTTTAATTTAAAATAAACGTAAATATAGGTACCTATAGATGTTAATTTATCTAAATATTTTCCTTGCTAAAGATGAATAAATAAATTGGTATTTCAGATATTTTGAACAAAATTACCGCAAACTTAATTATAGGTGCTTATAGTTTATACTGTCAAATATAAAAAAATATATGAAAATAAATAAATAAATAAATATAAAATATAATATATAATAATATAATATATTATTATTATGTATATATGATTTATTTTCTCCAACAGTTAACGTTAGCCGCATATCTAAATGGTATTATGTTTACGTCAAACATCTGTTATATTTTTAATTTACGGAAGTAAATTGCTTTATTTATAATTATAAAATATACATGATAAAGAGTATATACATATAGTCACACACGTCTACGCTTATTTAAATATTAGTAAATTAAAATAAAATAAATGCAATTAAAAATAATGTAGGTAACATAATATTGTGAATCATCAATCAATTACTATGCCATCTTGACTAATTTTAAATATAACATTGAAATTACCTACTTTATATATAATTAAATTATTGTTTTGTAATGTGTTATATAGACTTTCACAGTTTTACATAATATGTATTATTACATTCATATAGTTTTGTTAATTAATACAGGATATAGACATATGGGAAGTTTCCATCGAAGACTGTATAAGATTGAATGCATATTACTTATAAATTTTAAATGTCAAGTTTTTTGCAGTTTTTATAGTAGCCCATTAAATTATTTTTACTGTAAAATATATATAATTATTGAATGTAACATTATTAACACTACTATAATGTCTTGTATTAATTACTATCTGGATTTAAGTGCATAAAGATTATACCTGTACCTATTATTTAAACAATTACTTAAATTTTTAAATTACTGCAAGCGCAAACTGGGTGCATTTTTATTTGATTTTTTAGGCGTCTGGATATTTTGAGAATTACAATTAAAAAAACGATCTCTTAAACGACTAAACCTAAAAAAAAACAATATTCAGTATGTCGTCTACGCTCCGCCTATTTTTTACTTTATTGCTGGAACAATGGTACTTATTTCTACCAGAGAAGTTGCTTATTCATTTATATAGGTTTGCTGTATTTAATAGAGCCATACTGGTTGTATATATAATATATCTATAATTATAGTTATAATATCGTATATAATATTATATATATATATATATATTTGCGTGTATATAGGTACTAAGTTATTTCTTACTACTTTATTAATGCGTTTCTGTTTTGTTAAGATAGGCATAGTAGGCATAATTAAAATATGTACAATTTAAATTATTTAAAGTAAAGTACCTACTAAGCTCAAATTACGGTGAATAATTTATGAAAAAGGGTCAGCTATATTAGGTATATACGTGAAGTCCACACGCAGATACATTTTCAAGTCTTATCTTTTTATACATAATTAACGTTTTGTACGTTTAGTGAAGAGAATACACAGTAAAAATAAACATATATTACACAAAGTAATGATAACGATACTTAAGTAATAATAACTACGCCATGCGCATTAAAACACTTCACTGCAAAATAGTATTTCAGACGAATGTTCCACACACATTTTTAAGTACCTATATAATTAAGTTGAACAGATATACCTACGTAAATAGTAGTGTACCTATGTGTCAAGTTAATGGAAATTGAACTTTTTATCTAATGTTGATTAAGGTTGTGAGTAACAAACAGGAAATTTGATCAAAAATTATCATTACACAATTTTCATTCATTTTTTAAAAGTATACATTTATTACATACGAGCATGTTTATACCTTAACATGTAGAATGTAGATATAGATTCACAAAAAACAATTTTGTAAATGGATTGTTTTTGGTTAGTTAAAAATTAATGAATAAACATATATCGTAAGTGCTTTTTTGGTATATTGTGCATCAAGTATTATATTTAACATAATACCTATATTGATGTCTAGCAATGGTAATTAGAATGCATCTATATTTTAATTGCTCGACTTTATTATTTTATAAATTCAAACAAACAATAATTTTTTATCACAACAATTTTCAAAAGAATAAAAAACATGAGAGGGTTTTCAATAAATAAATATGTTTATCATTTGATTTCAAAAACAACAGAAATTTTTTTTTATGTAATTACCTACTTATATATTATTTAATAAAATCTTCGACTGTAATGTAATAAACTAATACCCATAATATAAATAATGCATAAACTATCTAGTGATAAATATAACGTATTTTATCAATAATATTATTATAGAAAGTCAGCTGACGTAACCTAACCCAAAATAAAAACGAACTATTTGCATTACCTATATACATATAATGAAAAAAAAAACAATAACTTTGCTATAAAGCTAAATATAGGATTCTTAGAAAAAAAAAATATGTACTCGTATATAGTTACTAATAGAAGTCTGCAGTTCATTAAATTTTGATTCAAAAACACATAATTTACTAATTAAATGTCTATAATCATTTTTATATAAACATCATGTGTGAAACATTGCAGTATAGCACAAAACGTGGTTAACCATGTTTAGTTAACCGTCGTAATATTATATTAACCATCAATAATCGTATTCTATGTTATATGCACTTCACCGTGGCATGACAAAATATAGGTAAATAACAAGCCAATTAAATGTATAAACTCTAAAAAAAAAATCTATTGACCATTTTAATGTATACATACACATTGACCATTTTAATTTATACATACACTACACGTCCACACACGAATATAGATATATAGTTCCTACAGAGACTAAATTTTATTAAGTTGCATGTATTTACCTACTATATTTTATATAGACAGTCCTGTCTGGTTTGTACTAAAAAGTATTTTTTTTTTGTCATACTTGATTTGTTACCCATAAAATTTTAAAACCATCCATACTCGTCCTTCAGTATAAATGTGTTATATTTATCTTTCTTGAATAAGTATATATATAGAATATAGATAGTATACCAGATACTTCGTTGATACAATTATATCCAGTATACAATTGTAGAATTTCCTTGTTATTTTTCTGTAAAGAATGGCGATTAAACATTGTCGTTCATATTGAAAACTATTATAGATGTACGATTATTATACCTATATTACCATTTAGGTGGATCCCTGATATTTCTTGATATTTTTTATATTATTCATTAAGTGGTGACATTGTTATTTAATAAATAATGACTTAACAAATGTATTGAATATATTATAGATAAGTACAAAAAAGTACCACTTAGCCAGAGCTTGCGCTAATGGGTAGTTCTAAATTAGTATGGGCAATTCTAAAAACCAATTTGGTCAGTACAAAAAATCGTGAATTTTCTGTATTATTGGCATATTATGTAATATTATTTAATTTAATTATAATATGTATTTTATTTAATATTTTTTGTTTAGTTTTTATCCCCACAAATTTTATAAATCATGAATCCATTCCATAACATTTATTAACATAAATTATACATATAGAAGATTGTATATTCTATATGATAACACGAAACAATATAGAAGTGATAATAATGTGACTATTCAATAATTTCAATATTTAAACTCCGACCCTAATTATTACCAATAACACAGAACAATATAGTATAATATAGTATATTATGAACTACATACTTGGTAAAAACCATGGCTAAATATATTTATCATGGTAAAGACTAAATGTTATAACGGGTAATAAATACCACAGCTGATTTCTATATAGTATAAGATATCTGTGATAAATATTAAATATATAACTGTCACATTGTTTAAATATTGCTAATATTTACATTTTACAACATTGTATTCGTAAAATCGTAACGTTATTTTAGTTTATTTTACTAATCAGTAAATACAAATACTATAGATTTGGTAAATACTTAAACGAAGAACACTGAACGAAAAAGGGACGTAATATTAAAAAAAAAGTACACTGGATTAATAAATGTAGACATCAAAATATCTCCGATGAAGACGGTAATTGATATAATCATCTAT
>VUJU01004462.1:0-18536 GCA_009835225.1 Aphis craccivora
TGGAAATTGCCAAAAATGAATTCAAAAATATGGTGGAGTTGGGAATATGTCGACCATCAAAGAGCTCTTGGGCAAGCCCACTGCATTTGGTTGGAAAAGCTGATGGCAGTTGGCGCCCATGCGGGGATTATCGAGCACTCAATAGTTGCAAATAATTATCCGGTACCGCATATTCATGACGTTCCATACATATTACAAAGTAAAAACAGTTTTTCCAAAATTGACCTTAAGAAAGCATACCATCAGATACCTGTAGCCAAAGATGACATTCCCAAAACAGCTGTAAGTACACCATTTGGTTTGTTCGAATTTGTTCGTATGCCATTCGGTTTGCGCAACGCAGGTCAAACATTTCAGCGGTTCATGCACAAATTACTTGATGGATTAGAATACTGTTTCCCATACATGGATGATGTACTTGTAGCTTCTGAAAGTAAACTACAACATGAAGACCACCTCAGAACAGTGTTTGAGCGCCTTGACCAATTTGGACTGTTGTTAAATGTGAACAAATGCATTTTCGGAGTTGAACAAATTGATTTTCTGGGATAAAGTATAAGTAGCACAGGTACTTAACCACTACCACAAAAAGTCCAGGCCATCCTTAACTACGAAAAACCACATACAGTCAAAGAGTTGAGAAAGTTCTTAGGTATGATTAATTTTTACAGACATTTTTTGCCAAATGCTGCTGAAAATCAAATACCTTTGTTAACATACCAAAAAGGAAACAAGAAAAACGACAAAACGGAAATTAAATGGAACAAAGATACTGAAAATGCTTTTCAAGCGTGCAAAACATCCTTAACTAATGCCGTGTTACTGGCACACCCAAGGAGTGCAGCGCCATTGGCAGTTAAAGTTGATGCGTCAGACTTTGCTGTTGGAGGTGTTTTGGAACAAGAGGAAGAAGATAAACAAAATTGGAGACTTTTAGCATTTTTTTCAAAAAAGTTAAGTAGCACACAGCAAAAGTATAGTACATATGACAGAGAATTACTCGCCATATACCTTACTATCAAACAATTTAAACATATTATGTTACAAGGAACACATTTTATAGTGTGGACAGATCATAAACCTCTGACATATGCTTTTAATCAAAGGCTGGACAAGTGCTCTCCAAGGAAATTTAGAAACTTGGATTATATTGGGCAGTTTAGCACTGAAATAAAACACATTCCTGGTAAACAAAATGTAACTGCAGATCTAATGTCAAGAATTGTACAAATTAATGTAAATAAGTTAAACTATGAAGAGATATCAAAAGCTCAAGAAGAAGATCAAGAACTTAAAAACGTATTCAAAGGACCTACTAACCTAAAATTAAGTAAAGTAGAACTTCCTGAGTCCAAGGTTTCACTAGTATATGACACCTCAACAGATGTAGTACGACCATACATTCCTGTTACACACCGTAAACTAGTATTTGATTTAATTTACGGATTATCTCATAGGTATCATGGTTGAAACCATTTTTGACATATTTATTGTAACTGATAAAGCGCACCCTGCAACACACATCTGCATCAAATCGTAGTAGATAGTATGATTTTATTTGTTCATAATTCGTTTATACGACAACTGTCTAATTAGTAATCGTCTTGCGAGTTATTTCTTTCCACCACTGATCGCTAACCACATTTTGCGCCAAATTAACGATTCGGAATTTATGTGGAGACCGACGCTACTATTATTTTTTCGCGTTTCATTTATTTAATTCATCAGTGTTGCCGCGTTTTATTGTCGAAAAGCGTGTTTTGTTTTTCTTCAACTACCAAGTGGTTGTTGACGCCGTACGCGTCAAACGTGGCTTTCGCTACCAGTCAACGCTAAATAAGGTACTAGTTGATACTGTAAACCGTAAAGTAGGTATTACTATATTATTTCAAATCTAACAATTATATCTTAATATGGGGAATCAAGGCTAATTATATACAGTATGTATGTGCTTATAGTTGATTTAATAAAACTTAAATATTTAATTATATAGGGGATTAGTAACACAGACTAGTGTAGGTCCACAACCTTTTTATCATCGAGTACCATCAGACATTTTTACAATCAATACGCGTACCACTTAAATTATAAAACTAAATTAGAAGCCATATTTTTTTTTAATATATTTTCTAATGATTATAAATTTTTTAAGATTTTTTATTTTTTAATATATTCTATGAAAGTAAAAAAATAAATAAATTTTTTAGTTAAATCTTTAAGTTTAAATTTTTTTGCGTACCACCTACGACTTACGAGCCTTCCGCTTACCACTAGTAGTACGCGTACCACGGGTTGGGAACCGCTAGACTAGTGCATGTATTGCATTAGTTGAAAATCTATTTGATGTAAGTGAACTTTCATTAAATATTAAGTGGTGATTGCGTATTTAGATAGTTAGTATGTGCAATGTTAATCTTTAAGATTAAAATGAATTCTGAAAGATTTATCATTTATAACATATCCTAAGGGTTACTCCAGTAAAATAAGAGGTACTCAATGGTGGGCATTTACTTGATAAAATGTTAATTTTTTTTTTTTTAGTTTTTGGACAATGAAACTTATTCCAAAATTTTGTTTCTCTTCACCCACAGTTACCAACCAATCACAGCAAAGCATTTTTATGCACGCACACGCGTACGATAATAAATGTATTAATAAGGACAGTCGTGTTTATTTTGTTGTGAGTTGATTGAATCATATGACTCATTTCGGTACGTTATCAAAAGCGGAGTTTGGTCTCCTTATTCTAAGGCACTAAATATACGGGTATGCTAAACCGCCATTTTGCGAACGGAGATGATTTGTCAGCCTAGGATATTTTTCAGTGGATGGTAAACAAAAGTTTAAATCTTGTATTCAATTTTAACTCTTTGCTACTTAGGTATACAAATTGTTATGTACATTTTTCCTACAAAACAATTTTGACAAATTTTTGTCAATATTTGAACTTCAAACGTTAATAAAAAATAATTGTGCCAGTTTATTCTTATATTTTTTTTTATCACTATAAGACTTTCCCACGATTAACTTAATATTAACTTTTCTAAATTTATAAAAAAAAAAAAAAAACTAAGCATAAACGAATACTTACTTAAAATTCCTATACGTATACATGGCATATAGCATTAAAATAAGTGAAATATTTTGAAAATTAAATTATGTAAAGAAAATGCCAATCTTAATAACTGGTGAAATTTTCAAGTATCTATGACTTATAATTTTTAAATAATAACAAATATTGAAATATATTTAAAATAGTTTGAGGATAAATCGTTATCGTTGTGTAATTTTCCAAAAAATTTAAAATTCAAATACTCATTTACATCTCCTCTTTTAAAGTTTTTTAAAAGCGTTTAGTTATGAGTTAAGTTATAACTTGCCCCTAAACTATTCTCTCCATTCTCCATGTGAAGTCCAATGTTATATTAAATCTTTCGCCTTAAAAAAGCAGTTTATGCTTAGTCACCGCTGAATAGTAGCTTGACAATTATCAAAAAAAAAAAAACATCTCACTCACATTTTGAACTCAATTTTAAGACTCCCCTTTTTTCCTCTCTGAAAAATATTAGTTATAGTCTTAATTATAAAATGGGTAAATCTCCTGATATCTCATCACCCTATCACTCTATAGTCCCATAAGCCTCCCTTCGATTGTTTGCTTAACTCAACGAAAAATTAATCCTTAAACATATATACAAATTAATAAATGATACACAAGTAATACCTCATACTCAGTTCGAATTTCGTATTAAATATTAAACATTCCACAATTCAAATAGAACACCGTCTAACCAATGCCATAGCATACTCATTTGAAAAAAATCCTACATCTCCGATGTGTTATTGGACATAGATCAAGCATTCAACAAAGTTTTGTACTCTGGTCTTCTTTTTTTATTAAAAACACTTCTCCCACCTCTTTACTTTTTATTTTTTAAATCAGAATACCCCCACTTCGTCGCCAAGGTGTGCTCCGAATTCTCCATCCCAACCCCCATTCTTGCTAACGTCCCCCCAAGGTTCCATATTGTACAATACATATACAGCAGATCAACCAACATCCACTCATACATCAGTAGCCAAGGTTGCAGATGACAAAATGATCTTCACTTCTCATGGAGACCTACAAACTGCTGGTCTTTTTCTTCAAAATCCTGGAGCTATGGTACTCAAAATGGAAAATTAAAGTAAATTATGAAAAGTGCTCCCATATTACTTTTATGTTAAAAATGGTTTCGTTCCCCCACATATCTCTCTTCATTCAACCAAATTATTCTACTAGATTCCAATGCCCGCTATATAGGTTTAGTACTAGATAAACGTCTAACCTGAGCAGAACATGTTAAGCTGAAAAGGTAATTGCTAAAAACACGGCGTATAGCTCTCTACAATCTTCTAGGAGAAAGCGCCAAACTTTCTCTTAAAAATAAATTACTATTACAAATCTCTCCTAAAACCAATATGGTCTTATGGGATTCAATCTTTTCAATCGATCTCACTACGAATCATTACACAAGCACCCTTCTACGTCTCAAACCACACTCTACACACAGATTTAAACATTACGACAATTACTGAAAGAGCTTCTTCATCTTACAAGCTTTTTTGTGCGCGCCTTGCAAACCACCCAAATTCCCTGATACTTGCTCTCAATTCTAATACCTACTATCTCAGGAAATCCACAGATAAGGCTTAAGAGAAGCTGTGTCGTGATCTAGTCTAAATTAAAAAAATATATATATAAAATAAAATAAAATCCAAGTCATAAGTGTTACTACTGAATAACTTCTTAATTCAAATCATTCATGTTTTATATTATATTACCTCAAATATGCTTATTGTAAAAGTAACTTTACAGATTATATGTTTTTTATTAAAAAATTTAAAAAAAAAGTTGATGTTAAAAGTTTTTAAATGCTTAAATATTATTTAAGCTAACCATATTTGTACATATGCAAATCCACTTAAAAATCCTTTAAATTTTGTAAGTTCTACAGTGCTTAGAAGTTAGTAGTACGGTTCTGCCCCGCCTCCCCATACTTACTTATAATTTGAATAACAAACAGTAGTTTTTTAGTAATTTTTTTAATAAATACCTACAGTAATCGTCCAACCACAGATGAAAACACATTGCCAAAGAACTATGTCAATGTACATATATGCTATCACAAAACAATTAGGTAATGAAATTAAAGATAAAAATTAAAAAAATAAATTATATTGTTGTTGATAAAACAACTGATAAACGGGGCTTATACATTGCAATTTATTTGTAGGAGTTGTGAATAAAAGTGTCTCTAAGAAACCTTATCTTTTAGCATCCAAATGATTGAAGTAGGTAAACAAACAATAAAACGATTACAAAATTAATCAATAACTCTTTAAAAGTATTATAAACAGATGTGGGAATAGAACTGCGTGAATTTAAATTACTGTTCTCCGGGCTGGTGAGAAATTTTGCAGACTCCAGGGATGATCGATTTCTTCTCTACTTTTCTCAAACATGTATTATTATATGTTATCGTTATTAACTATTAAAATATTAATATAGGTACCTATATACAGTGGCGCCATTTGGGGGGGGGGGGTAAGGTTGGCATTTGCCCCTGTCTGATTTTAAAATCAGTCCAATAGGCTGGTGCGACGGTGTCCGGTTGTTGCCGTTTAATGTTTAAACGTTATAATTTCTAATTATTAATTAATGCAATAACATGCCTATTTGTATAATGTGTAAGTACTAAAAAATATTATTGTCACAATAAAATATAAATAAATGATAATTCAATGAATAGTTGGAAATGTTGGAATATATTTATATTTAGAGGCATGCAGGGACTTAATGTTCATATGGGTGTGTGTTTGTATGTGTTTTAAGTTTTTGACGTTTTGTGAAGGAAAATTATTTGTACAACCATAATAATTACTAGTTATTTCTTATTACCACAGATATATAAAATTATTTTATAAACTTATCTGTACTTATTATCTACTTATTAATATCATACTCCCGTATAGTTTTTTTCTGAAACCAATTTCTAAAAACAATAATCGTTCAGGTACTCTAATTTTATCATTAATTTCATACCACACTTTCGAAGTTAAATTGTGACAGTCGCATCATATATGGTGTATAATTCTTTATTATGTTGAATTTATTTTAATAGGGGTATTAAAATTTATTTTTTTGTCGTGTTTTTATTATTTATTTAATGTGGACAAATGTCTTAAAAAAAAGGTGGGTGATGCTGCCAAAATCAGACATGGGAAAAAATTTAAGTTACTGAAAATCGCAAAAAAATTCTAGCATGTTTAAAAAGCAGACATAACATGAACCAGTAAGCAAGCAATAACAATTATCATAATAGTTTAAGAGTTTTAATTTGTAATTATTAAGTATATTATGCTACTTATGTTTCCAAATGATGTTGTTACATGAGTTAGAAAGCTACTCAATGAGACTTCGTGCTTTCAGTACACCGTTTGGCTCATATCAATTTAGGAGATTACCATTTGGATTAGCCAACGCACCAGAAATATTACAGCAATTAACTTCAAAATATTTCGGAAGTATCAAAAAATGTCTGTGTGTATTTTGATGATAATATACTGATTAGTGGAGAAACACAACAGGAACATGATGAGGCATTAAGACAGGTAGTAAAACAGACAAGGAAATTAAATATTAAGCTTAACTTAAGCAAGTTGTAGTATAAAAAAATGAAGTGCGAATTTTAGAATGATATTTAGTAGGTAAACAAGGAATAGCTCCAGACTTTGAAAGAGTTAAGTCTGTTGTAGAATTAAAAATTCCGCAAAGTATTAAACAGCTTCAGTCCTTTTTAGGAATGCTTAATTTTCTTCGAATATTTATACCAAACATGTTTGAATTAATTGAACCACTTAAAGGCTTACTGAGGAAAGATGTTTTGTGATCGTGGGGTATAGATTATGATAGTGCTTTTAATAAATTAAAAAATGTTCTAACTGAACTGACAACTTTTAGTAATTATAAAGCAAAAGATAATTTTACCATACAATGTGATGCATTAGAAAAAGCATTAGGCCTTTTACAAAATAACAGATCTGTACCTATATTATGCTTCAAGGTGTATGAGTGACACAGAATAAATGTATGCTTAAGTGGAAAAAGAGATGTTAGGTATAGTGTTTTATAAATTAAAATGTAGACAAAGTATAGTTGAAATATTTACTGATCATCAACCGCTGATATCTGTGATGAAAAAATAGATAAATAAAATACCAAATAATATATTAAAAAGAATGAGACTCAAGCTAATGATTTATAATACAGATGTTAAATATTGTCCAGGTAAGTACTGTATATAGCAGATTTTCTCAGCAGGAACTTTATACAAATAGTGGAGATGACTGAAGAAAATTTAAATGATGTAGTACAATTGATAAGGTAAAGGTACAATTTAAAAATAATAGAATAGAGCAGTTTAGAGAAGAAACGAGTAAGGATGATCATTTAAGCAAGATTTTAAAATATTTAGATATAGGATGGCCAAATAAAAAAATAACTGAATGTGGTAATATTAAACATTACTTTATAATTAAAAATGAATTAATTAAAGAAAATGAAATAATTTACTATGAAAACAAAATATCTATCTTTTACATTTTTACATCAACCCACACCTTAATGAACAGATAAAACTCAACTCCCCAATTCAGTTAGCCGATATGAACAGAGTTTTATTAAAATGTAATAGTCGCGCCCCAGGACCAGATGGGATACCTCATAAATGTATCCACAACCAACCTGTGACCGCCTTAAATTCAATTATTCAAGTGTACAACAAAATATGGTCATCCGGACATATTATTCCACAAAATTAGAAGCACTCCATAACTATCCCAATTCTCAAACCGGAAAAAAACAAATTCGAAACTAAATCATACAGCAATATCTCTCTTGAATACCATGGCAAAGATATTTGAAAAATGATAGATTCTAGGCTTAGATGGTTTCTTGAGAAAAAAAAACAATTTTTTGGATCCTTGCCAGAACAGCTTTTGAAGACATAACAGTACTACTAACACATTACATGACATCCAAGAGGAAATACATTCAACACTCGAAGCAAAACAAATGATGGGCCTCATACCCCTTGATATATCAAAAGCGTATAATACTACAAGGCGTGCTCGTATTGTAAAAATATTGTCAAACATTATCTGTAAAGGTAATTTATTTGACTTTATACAGAATTTCTTTACCGACAGAACATTCCAGGTGAAGTGCAACGAAAGACTGTCAAAAATATACTTTCAAAAGAATGGTGTATCTCAACAATCTCCTGTTAAGTGCACACTGTTCGCCGACGACTTCAATATATTCTGCAGAGGCATCAATACAAATAGAACTATAAACTTCTTGCAGAATACACTACAAGACTGGTCTCTTGTCTCAGGTTTCTCTTTTTCAGTCGAAGAATCACAATGTACCTTCTTCATTAATAAAAGAAATATTGGTAACACCAGCATATCCATGAACAGTATCCCCTTACCAATCAAAAACTCCATCAAAATATTAGGCATACTGTTCGATTCAAGAAACACGTGGATACCGCATCTCAAAGTTATCCGAAACGAATCGCTTCTAAGAATGAATACATTAAAATGCATTGCCCACCAGTGCTACACTATGCTGTGTGCTTTGATGGGGCAGTTACGATGGCTGATAGTTGTAATGGAATACAATCTAAAATCAAAAAAACTAAACCTAGCATATATTATTATATCGATTGTTATGGTCATTGCCTCAATCTTGTTTTAGTAAATTCTTTGAGAAAAAAAAATTATGTAATACCCTTGATTTTCTTGGTGTTCTGCAAATTATTTATTGTTTTGTTGAAGCTAGTCAATATATCATGCTATTTTAGAACGCATATCAAAAGAAATTAGAAACACTCGCACTCGCGCAAGAAGAGTTCGGTTCTATATATGTAATTTTGTGGTAGATTTGGGAAAACTTTGTCAATTAACTCATTGGGTTTTGCTGTTATCTTGCAGAAATTTATTGGCAATGAGATGCATTGTGGTGATTCATCGATTGCCATAGAAACAAATAATAATAAATTCAAGGATAGTAATTTCTTTTAAGCTAATTATTATTATTATTGTAATTAATAGCAACTAAACTAAAATATCAAATAACTAAAATTTCCATCGCAAATCTCAAAATGCGAATCTTTTGATTGTCCAACGATTTATATAATTATATCGACATATCGTCCATTATGAATAATTGATGTCAGTAAATTAATTTAATCTTGGCTTTAGTAGTAGAATAGTTAATAATACACGTTAAATACCCGATTACAAATAGAATAACTTCCATAAAACTATAGATACAAGTCATCAAGACCGTAACTGGAAATTAATTTCGGGAGAGGTTTTAAACTGAAAAATTGTGTTTTAACTTCTAATTTTATTATATTATTGTATAGGTAAATAAGTATAGCATGCCTAACCACATAATTTAACACGAAAAAATTTCTGGGTTTAATGGGAGGGCGAACGGTTGGAATACGGGTGAACCTCCCCTATATACGGCCTTGCAAGTTGCAAGTCATCTTAATATATAAAATCGAAAATTGAAATCTCTGGCGCTAATATTCTCGGAAACAACTCAATCGATTATCTTAAATTATTTTTTTCTAAGTGAAGATTATACCACGGAGAAGGTTTCTATTGCATTAGCATTTGTTTAAGTTAATAAACAATTCAGTTATCTATTAATAATAATAAAAAAAAACAACGTGTAAATTGTATACCAATATTTATATATATAATACATATTGTGCGTCCCACGGGTTTCCAATTACCTGCAACTTGAAACGCTTATCACTCCGTGTTGCCCGAAAGAGCTTATTAAAAATAGATACTTGCGTTATTCGTTATGTTAGATACTAACTAAGCGAATACTTCAGGTGGGACTGGCGCAATATTCTCGATTTGATAACGGCGAGATATCACCAAAATGAGTTGAGTGCAGTCATGAACTAAGATATACAGGACTGGACACTGTTCGATTGGCGGGTATGAGGGGTGCGGTCAGTAAATGTTACAGCTTTCCTTTAATTGGAGCTAGCGCAATCAATAAAAATAACTTTTCAACCTGATTTAACAATTAACAAATGACTAAAAGTTGAAACATCTAAAACAGGAGATGTAAATGACGTGCTCATTAGTCGTTATTTAGTATTACTAAGTAATAAAATACTAATTCGTCATTAGATAGCGTAGGTACTGGTTAAAGGAGTAAGCATATTGCATAACATTGTCTTACCGGCTGACAAGGCTCTGTGTCCGATTCACTGATTAATATATTAATCCGTAGTCCAGTCCTGTATATCTTATCAGTAACAAAAAATTGAGGAACCCACTTATCATTTCAGGATTTAATCATGTATAGCGTCATTGTGATCGAATCTGAATCTTCACATTGTACAATAAATGTTTCTGTTACACAATAATTAACATTGGTTTTCACTACTGAGAAAAATAGAGGAAAATATATTTTGTTGTTTTATAAGTTGCATCAAGCAGACAGGTGTTACCATACCGTTTACCGTGTTATTAAATGGCTTTCCCATTTAGTTTGACGGCAGAAAAGAAGTGGTTTTATACTGCCGTCTGATTCATTACGAGTATATGGCTGAAAAAAGTAGTTATCATTTGAGTAAGTTTTTTCCATTTTTCTATTGTAAAAGCTGGGGCATGTTGATCAATTTACTTTGATGTTGTTCATAAGTAAATTTAATCATTCAACTTCTTAATTTTTTTTCATCAAGATAAAATGATCGAGATATCGGGGAGAATACAGTTGTACAAGTTGTTTCAACAAAGTCCTTCAGCATAGATAAAACAATTTTAATACTAGAAAATCCATTATTCACCAATGTGGAAATTTGTTTTAATATTGAAGTATCAACAAGTAGATTTAAAATAAATGTTTCTATTGCATGATTGTGTACTGAAGGAAGTGACAGAATTAATAAGTAATTATTTTTCTTTATTTGTATATTTTCTAATTTTAATTCATTTTTTAACTTTTTTATTAGGTAGGTACCTATGTTTTATAGATACTTTTATCATCTAAATAAAATCAACTTGAAATAGGCTAAATGTTTTAGTATAGTTATGCTAATTTCTGTATTTTTATTTTATAGATACTTGTTTTTTAGATCTCCAATAAGTTTATAAGCTTTCTGGAATTATAAAATGAGGAAAATAAATAAATAAATAACTACCATAGTTACTGGACAGTTAAATTTTTTGTACTTTTTAGAGAAAATCATTTTTTGATACAAGTAGGATGATCGTTCTATAAATTCCAAAAAAAGTAAAAAATAATAATGTTAATTTCTAAGCAAGGTTTTTGATTTTAGAAATGTATAAAAGTTGTGTTACTACGGTTACCAGTATTTTACCCGAAACCTTTTTTCTCCGAACATCATTTACGCGAACCGATATTAAAGTATAAAATTATAATTATAATAAATATACTAATACATATTCAATAAGTATTGAAGGTAGTTATAATTCTTGCTTTGTACTCTTTCCTACGTACTTTTTGACAATTCCAGTATGTTTTGAGATTGACTGGTAATTTAGAACATACGTAAATAAAACCACCAGGAATCAATTTTGTTTCACCCAAAATTTTAATTTCAGCCATGATGGTAAAGTAAAATTAAATTAAAATAATTTTCCTATAATATAATTTACAATAAAACGCAATAATTTTATAGGAAATGAAAGTAAAACGAGACTGAACGATTACTCGTACGTACAAGGTACAACAATTACAACGATTTACGTGTATACAAGCAATAATAATCATAATAATAATATCACAAGCGTGCGATGATATCGGTGTAAAATACAAATCAATGTCCATGTGACAAAGATAGTAATAGTATATAAATTATACATATTATGTCGTTGTAAAGGGAGGTTAAGTACGATAAAATAAAATACCCATACTTTTTCGTTAATACTATCTTTATCTTTATTTAATAGTAGTATTTTAGTTATAGGTATAAAATATAATAACTAATAAGTACATAGAAAATATAATACGCCAGTAATAACTAAATTTTAAGTTTTTAAAAATTTTTCTTTTTGAGAACAATAACCGTAGGAAAAAAGGTGTTCGGGAAAAGAGGTTTCGAGTTTTCGGACCTTCGGGGAAAAAATCATTCGGGAATTTCGATTCGGGAAAAACAGCTGACACATTAAATTTTACATTTCGTTTTTTTTTTTTTGGTACTACGGTATTTATTATAAAATTTTCCTTTAGGTATAGCTAAAAATAAAGCCATTTTTATCATAGGGAAAAAAACATGTAACTTCTGTTTCATTTAGAAACAGAACTTGGCTACCTTTTTTTTCCCAATAGGAACATTATGTTCCATTGTTATACTTATAATGGAGTTGTGTGTCATAAAATTGCCACTCAGTAAAGATACCACTATACCAGGGAAAACGAAAGGATAAACAAAAAAAGAATTTACAAATCAATAGATATTAATAATACATTTATTTGTTAAATTTATTAAACTATGAGTTTAATCAAAGACTGTCCTTTGATTTTTGATGAGTGTGAAATCAATACGATTAGACATAATTGATTTGAAAAATTAAGTTTCATGTTATGGTGGACAAAGTAAAAATATGTAACTAAATTATAAATATTCCTATTAAAAGTCAGCATTGTTTTTCGTTCTACATATTCTGTTTGCAGTCGTCCCAAACCAAGTTGTTGTGATTTTTTGAATTCGTCGTCTGGTAATTATCATTCTCTGCAATTTTATTGCCACCATTAATTTGTTTATCCCCAGTTTAGGGTAGTTAAAATGACCAGTGATTTGTGTAGTGATTCAACGTGTTTTGATGTACCTCGTTGTTCGTGGGCACAGTAGCGTATGCTAAAGATCCTGTCCTGGCTGCATTCAGTGTTTCATTGGTGTGAATTGTTCATGAACAGTTGTCGGCACACATTCGCACGTACGCCGGGTCAATTTGTTTTTACTGTAACTTATTTGACATATTTACAGGCCTTGGTGCGGTAGCGTGGGTGTAAAACCCGGTGTGTGTCTCAACTGTTATGTGAGTATTGGTCGACCAAATGTTTATGTGTATGACCGACGGGTCTTAATTTATTATGTTGCATTTATATTTTATATTGGTTACCAATTTGTTTGTGTTTATATTATATTAGTTTATATTATTATAATCAAATAAACTAATTGCTATCAACTATTATTTCATATTATTATTATTTTATTTGAATTCGCTGAGGTAGTGCTTCATATTATGTTGCCTACCTCACAGTCGTAAAGGCACAACTTATATTTTCTTATTTATATTATTAAGCGCTGATTGTGGCATCACGTATTATCGTATAAATATTATAAACAATTAGAACTAATGATACAACGAATTAAAATAAAATAACACGAATAGCTTGATAAGTATAAATTTAAACTCTTCTTGAAAATTCGAGTTTGGATCAAAATAGTACTTCACTTGCTGCATGTTGTGTCAGAATAGGTACTGTGAGTTCTTCATTTGTTTTATAATTTTCAAATCATAAACAAATAATAAACAATAAACGAATTGACAGAGTATGCACGTAGATATACTGCATCACAGCGCCGACGGTGTCTACTACGAATATTCACGTACTACGTAGTCATGTTAACATTTAATTAATGAAAAATTAATTTAAATTTAATTAAATTTAATTATTGTACGGTGGGACATATTATGAATGCTCTCTTTTATACAAATATTAGGCCATATACTTAGAATAGCTTATTAAAACCAAAATAAACTATATTATATTTGGAGTTCAATGAAATAATAATCAAACAAATAGACCGATTCAATAAGGAGAAAACTGAACATTAGGTTTAACCCAACAGACGACTGAAAATTAGAAAAAAAGTAGATTATAGGTGATAGGTATACTATTTGTCCCACCGTGTCAGATGGGTTATTTTTTTGGTGGGATTAAATGTATACCACCGTGCCGGAAAGAGTTTTAGCCAATCAATTTAAAATTACACTATGGAAAGCCAATAAATATGTGTTGCTGCTACTAATTTTCCTTTTATTCATCTAATAGTGATTGATAAAAATTATTAAATTGCATTTGTTTGGTAGAGATCAATTGTCTTTGTTGTTTACATAAAAGAGTAACATTCTGATGATTCCAAAATTCAGAATGATCGTCAGTCAGACATCAAGTCAGTATTTCTGCAGCTAAAATTAATTCTATAATGATGTCAAACCTATTTCAATCCTCTGTGGACGGTCTCGGTAACTTATAAACGATTTGAGATTTTTGATTAATCCACTTAAATTTCCGCGCGAATTGCATTAATGCTATCTATAGACTCTTAAATATTAATAAATTACAGAAAATAGGTACAATTTTTTTTTAGCTTTTACCACGTTCATAATACCTATTTAAAAACACATGACTTAATTAATAAAGAACTATAAAATAACAAGCAATATGCCCATGTTAATTGTATAGGTATTGGAAAATAAAAACATGCAAATAAGTATGTTTTAAGATAAATAAATATTTTTTGTTTGAAATGTAAACAAGTGTCTTCAGCATTTTAATTACTTATCAAATTGTATATTAATAATAAATCAATATTTTTAGTTCAATTTTTCCATAATTTTAATAAGTGTCTAGATAAAATAAAATTATAAGTATCATAAAAGAGTTTTGAATTTCATAATTTTATTTTTATGATTTTGGTTATATTTTATTATTTCTATAAAATGTCTTTTATCTAATATTATTACTATTTTAGGGAATTTAAGTTACAATGATTAATACAACTACTAACTTTACCATTGCAATCTCCAGTTGGACACAGTTTTAGTAAGTTTAGCTTTGGAGTGGTTGTGTTAAGGGGGTAGGTGTTTTGGTTTTGAGAAACATTTTTTTATGAAACAGATATCATTTTACATAACATAAAATAATTAATTAATCAAGTTATAGGTACGTATTTTTTATAGTAATTAAAATTTAAAACCTATCATTTATTAGAAATAATTGATTAATTGACACATTTTATTTCGGTTCAAAAATGTTCCCAATAAGCGGCTTCTACTGTATATTATTATTGTTTATTTATTTATTTATTTTTGTTTTCAATTTATACAAATAGGAATAAGTTGTAAATATATAGACAATTTGTAAAATAATAGATTGTTCCTGTTTAATTTTTGTGTTGACTAACTAATAATTTATTACTTTTGTTGTTTTTTATGTTTGTAAAAAAAGTACCGGGTAGAAATCTTTTTTGTGTAATAACATATTATAAATTATAATTTAATATTATATTTTATTGGGAAAAATGTTAATGTTAAATTCTTATTGTCTATTTGTCTATCATCTGGATTGGAATATTTTAAAATATCTAACAGGTTGATTACACTGATACAAAAATATAATAATATGAAATAATAGTATTTGACAGCAATTTTGGTCACCCTCTAACACAAAAGCGTTACAACGGCAACAACATGTTGCTCATGTGATTTTTCCAGTTGTTCAAACTTCAAATTACATCCAAATCAGTTGTTTAATTAACAAAATATTGTACATGCACTTACCTATGAGAGTACTCGATTATAACTTTAACATTACACTCATTATCAATAACATACTATATATTATACATAAAACATTTATATAACATGTAATTTGCAAATACCCTATATTAAACTTTTTAAAAACAGCCAGTATTTTTTATTAAATATATGAACTATTTATGAAAACCATTGTTTTAAATTTTCAATCATAAGCTATAAAAATTGAACATTTTAGAAATTTCTAACTACAAAATAATCAAAGAGAAGTAAAATACTTTGAAAATTATACCATTAGCAAAAAAATATCAAGTATATATTTAAAAATATTTGTGTATTGTTGCGTACCAATATCAGAGTTTGAATCCAAAGTGGTATTTTAAATGAAAATCACAACTTAAGAACAAATATTGCGTATTAATGAAATACATGTAACTAATATAAAAGTGACATGAAGGTGCTCAGGTCTCTGCGGCTATAGTACATCTGCCATTGCTGGTCTTCGGGCTCCCTTATATGTGGTGCCACTCTTGTTTAAATCGAACCGTAGTCTTCTAGGTGAAACCAGGTGTCCTTGTAATTGTTATTATAAACGAGTATCTATATTTGATAATATACTACAATACTACAGTATAATTATTATAATTGCAATGTGAAAATACATTTTCATACGACTAAATGATCACACTCATAAATGCATTCTTATGGCAATGATTGGTGCATCTACTATCCTGACACGTGTCATGATCGTACTAACTTAGCCTTGATATCTAGTAGCCCATAACATTATAAATAACAATAAAACATTAAAAAGCTTATAAAAAAAATATTATATATGATCTTTAAGTATCTTTAAGTAAGCTCATTTTGTGTATTATTATGAAAACTTGAGAGAAATTTTGGATATAAAAATAAATAATTTTACAAATTTTTGTAATTTAAAATGAATTTTGTCAACATTTAAAAAAAAAAATTATTGTCTTTGTAATTTTGATATGCTAGACAACTTCTATAAAACTCTACCAAAAACTTTTATTAAAAAAATCCCATACCTCGTGTTTAAATTAAAAACTGAATTTTGAACAAAAATATATTTACGATTTTTTTTAAATTGTGATAAAAATGTATATAATATCTTGTTGACAGTGTTTAAGTAAAACAAAAATGATATGTTTAAATCAAAAAATAAATTTAAAATATATGAAAACTTTCAAGTTAAATGATAGCACAAAAGACCAAAAGATTTTGAATATCTTTTTAAAAAGGTATATAGGTGAAAATTAATCTATACTACATTCTAAATTTCATAAAGTGAAAAAAAATCATCAAATTGTAATGGGTTAATTTATGAAATATCAATAGTGCTTATTTAATTAATTAGTATATTATGTTGGATTAAGGCTTCGAAAGAGCAAATGTAGTTTCATCTACCTGTTGTCGAAACAGCCAGTTCTATTATACAGTAGGTTGCAAAAATGTAATAGGCACATGGATATTATGATCAAACAAAAACAATTTGTAAATTATGGTATTGTATTTATAGATAAATATCAAAAAGAGGAGTTGTAATTTTTACACAAAAGTTAAAATAAAATGCACATCATAGTTTTATTAAGTAAAAACTAGCAAACATTTTAGTTTAATAACTGCGTCCAAATAATGTAAATGATCCAGCTGTTAGTCCGCATTCTGGATGTATACATTGATCATTGGATTTTAATTGTTCATCTCCCTTAGGTTGTTCAAATGGTACACATAATGATTTTGCTCCCATTGTTGAAGCTCCAACTTCCGCGGTACCATCGTCTCTATAAAATATTTAGTATAAAAAGATAAAATTATAGTAAATCTCAAACTAATGCGTAGTATATAATATTTTCATACAATGTGGTATCCCGTTTGATGTTATCCTCGCAGTTAGGACGTCCACAGAACGGAATCAATAATAAACGTTTTGCTGCTAAATGTGCAGCACATTCTGACCATTTACGACATATTACAACATTTTCTTCCAATTCCTTTTCTGCTTTAGCGTACATATCTTGCTGTATTTGATTCAATAATTCAGTTATTCTTACAACCATCTTATCATTTCCATCATCATCTTTAGAACATCCTTCTAAGGAAATAGTTAGTTTCTCTCCATTATCTCGCCGTACAGCTACCATTTGGTTTCGATCCAAGTCTTTTGGCCCAATTTCCAACCTCAATGGAACTCCCTAAAATGAGATTTCACAATATTACCTTACTTAGATCACACATGATTTGAAATTAAATACCTTTAACTCCCAATGGTTGAACTTCCAACCAGGTGAATAATTATCTCGTAAGTCTGTATCTGCCCTGATTATCGTCGAAGACTTATGATGTTGGGCAACACTATTCTCATTTTCATCGTTATTATCTATTAAACTGTTTCCTTTCAAGCGGTTGCATACATCTAAACAGGTTTTAGTCAAATTTTCTTTGACTTCGTTTGCTGTACTAGCGCCTACACCACATGGTACTATAATTACCTAGATTTAAATTGTAATTTGTTTAATTAAGAAGTAATCAAAAGTTAATTTTAAAGCAATAATAAATTTTAGAAAAATTGTTCACCTGAATAGATGCTATGCGTGGAGGTAAGACAAGCCCACGATCATCACCATGAACCATTACCATAACACCAATTGTTCTTGTGGTCATTCCAAATGAAATCTGATGAACAAATGTTTTTTCATGTGTATCTGGATGTTCAAAATGAACATCAAACATATGGGCAAAATTGGTACCCAGGTAATGGGAAGTGGCACCTTGAATTGCTCGACCGCTAGACGCTACGTATGCTTCACAAGTAGTAGTGAATTCTCCTCCAGCAAACTTTTCTTTTTCTGTTTTTTTAC
>VUJU01004463.1:0-18535 GCA_009835225.1 Aphis craccivora
ACCACAGCTGATTTCTATATAGTATAAGATATCTGTGATAAATATTAAATACATAACTGTCAAATTGTTTAAATATTGCTAATATTTACATTTTACAACATTGTATTTGTAAAATCGTAACGTTATTTTAGTTTATTTTACTAATCAGTATATACAAATACTATAGATTTGGTAAATACTTAAACGAAGAAGTGAGAGTGACGTGCGTAGCGAACATGGATTTAAAAAAGGTAAAATACCTATACTAACTTACTATACATATGATATACCTACCTATTTAATTATTTAAATGGTACATACTGATTCATTATAATTTATAAATATAAAGTACCTAAACACATTTTTTTTATTCTTATCCAACAAATGTCACCATATTATTACTATTACAATTTACAAGGATACAATTTGATATGTGGACCGCCACCAAGCCACCAAAGGCTTCAATATTATTTATTTATTAATCTGCATGTACAAAAATATTAAAATGTTGGGCAGTTCTAAAATTTTCTTAGCGCAAGCTCTGCTGTATTTTGATATTTTATGTAATAAACACCTACATAATATAATTACCTTATGCGTGTAGAACCATACATTTTTCAAAATTTAAGTCAAGTAGCCACATTAAAAGTTCAGTATAAGGCATAATTATTCAAATATATCTTTGGTACATTAATGTTTATTTATCATATATAACAATAATTATAACATATATTTATATTGTATATGTTTAACTACCAGTTCTTAGATTTGGCTAGTACATAATAATAAAATAACATTGAAATAAAATTAATAATGTAAAAAACAATTTAGTAAACTATATGAGATTATCATACTACTATTTATGGGGTACCTAAAATAAATTGAACTATGAAGATGTATTATCATACTCGTATAATACACCTATTGTCCTATTATAGGTACCTATTTAAACAAATTGAAGATGACTTTTTCACCCGATTTCAAGAACTTACAATACAACGTCAATAATATTTACATGTTCGATTTGTTTACAAAGATTTTTGTTTGAAAATGCATAGTTTAGATTAAAAAATGGTTTAACCAATGGAGAAATGGTGACAAATATGAAATTGTTATAATTTAAAACATTTCCTAAAATTAAGTATCTTAAGTCAGGTATTCTATTAAATCTGTTAGAAAAATTGTCATATTGGATACGAGTCTGCAATGAAGAACCACATTTTATGACTTTTTATTCTTTGTAAACTGTTACCAGGGGTAACCGTAACATAACATAACACTTTTCGATTCTGTCTGCCAAGGCAGATAATTTCCCGTAACGCTTTTTCGGTAACGCGATTTCTGTTACGCTTTTCAAATCTATGTGCCAAAGAAAAGACATAAAATGCCAAAACCTTTTTCATTTTCGAAATAATGAGTATTCTTCGTAACAATAACCACATGGTCTATAGATATTATAAGACGATTAATATTATTAACATGAGAAGGTAAATCAGAGGCTCGATGATAAGTGTATGAATGTTACTTATATAGTTATATAGAAATACATATTCGTAATAACTTATTAGTTAATTACCTATCATACCTATACCTAAAAATTAATAAAATACCTATCTAAGAGTACTTAACAAATTAGAGCTCTACACTCATAATATAATGATTATATTATGAAGGTATTATTATTATTACATAAAATATCAAAATATAACATGTACCTATTTTATATTATAACAATACATTTAATGCAACATTGTTTTTGATAAAGTATATTCACTTATCTCAACCCAGGTGTAAAAATAAAAATATTTATTTTGAAATGTTTCTGTTTTTTGGTGTAATCATACACAATAAATATACATAAATAAATAACAATAACAATTTAATGAATTACATCACAATATTATAGGGTAATATATTATACTCGTATATTTATATATTTTAATAGAATAGTCAATAGATGAACAAAACAATTTTAAATAATGCGTCAACCTTAGATAACTCTTATAAAAAAAATAATTTGGAGGTTAAGACTTACCTATGTTATAAATTTGATTTTGAGGTTACAAATTATTACTAATCGATTACTAATTTTTAAGTGTAGTTTCGATCTAATTATAGATATAGTTTATTATCACGAACCAGTGAATTTCTCTGAGTATTAATTTCTCTTATAGCTGACGAACAAAACTAATCAACTCTCCGACAGTTGTAGATAGAAAACTGGGACATGTAAAAACCGAATTAGGAATTAATAGAATTGTTTTACCGCCAACTAAAAAAAGGATGGTGGTGAATTGTTCTTCATGCGATATGGTATTAACATAACGTCACTTCGATTTAATTGAAAGTAATTGACTAGACTTTGATGACTTGAAGTATAACATAGTATAACATTAGTATAACATATAGTATAACATTTCCATATACTTGACAATAAAACGATTATCGGAAATATATTAAGCAAATTTTAGATTTAGTTTAAAACATTTGGATTAATAAATAGAAAGAATCCACAGTGTATTTTAGCCTTTAGGAGATATTTTATGGTATAGGTAGCATACTACACGAGTACTTAGTTTACTTGAAATTCATCTTAAAACAATATTTTTGTTTAGTTCAAATGAATAACTTGAAAATTTAATATATTTATTTCTATGTACAAGTTAGTATTTTAAGGGTTGAAGGTTGGTTTCCTGTAGCAAATTGAATTTGCTTGGTGCATTATAGTGGTTGAAAGTAAGAAGTTTTTAGTAGTTTTAATAAGCGTCGGGAAAAACCACAAAAAGTGACAGAAAACTGTGAGTTTTTACGTGAAACTAGTTTTTGACAAAATCGATTTTTTATATTTTTGTAACTCAAAAACGAACCACTGTAAATACTTGTAATTATTACTCAATATCTACTGTACAGCAAAGTGTAACTCACATGACAGCTCTTTTTAAGCATTATTAATGAATAATGATAAACACAATACATATAACAAGGTGAATAATTAAAAAAAATATATTAATTTTTATATTCTTACCATTTACTACAAAACAAAATCAAAAAATAAACATTTAGTATTTAAATTCAGATAAAAATACTTAATTGATGTAGATTTATTCACATGATACATTATTTTCAGTGTATCTTTGTTAGTTAATATTCTATGAATCAAAAGACACTTACGAACACAGTCGCCTGAAACAAAATTCATAGTATAATATATATTTCACATAATACAAATTAACATGATAAAAATAATCATTTTTTAATCAAAAATCAAACTTATATAGATGTTATATACCATTTACATGAATTGTGTGTTCTTTGAATGATAAAATTCTATTACTTATTTTACAACTAAGTACATATATCATATATGTATTATACAGTGATGGTATATAATATACATTTTAATATATTTATTACTCATTTATACTTATAATCAATGTAGACCTACATTTGATTCTTTCTAAGTCGAGTTTCCCGTGTGTTAATTTATAAATTATTGAATTAAATTTCAAGGAAAATACTAACAATTAATTAAATTTTATTCTAAAATAAACTACTGACATTTATTAGTTCTTAATGCGCTAATTCAGAATACATAACAAATTATATTTAATTGTTTTCTAAGAAATTTTATTTTTTTCAAGTAAAATGCATATTTTTTGATTTTTTGTGCTATATAATTAATTATAGATCATATTTTGGAGTTTTTAAGACTATATTTAAGTCTAAAGAACTAAATTAACATTTTTAGTGCTACAGTTTTCGAGGCCTTATTGTACTAATTTAGAATAGTATACATTTTCTAAGATTTTATAAGTTTAAATGAAATCAATCCATAATACATCGTAGTAGAATTTACATTAAATTTAATAAGAGAAAAATATATTTTGAGTAATTTAAAAGAAAAACTGCATTACATACATGAATCAAATATACTGATGATAGTAAAACCAAGTAATGAAAAATAAACCAACATATTAAATTTAACCATCTTTGTGAACTTAGAAATTTGATAAAAGTAACACCAGTCGTGAACAAATTAGGTACCTATTCTGAATGATTTATTACAAATGTTTTAGGTATAACGAAGACTATATAAAAAAAAAAAACAACATTTAGACGTTGAAATACGTCTACGTGTTATCATTACATTATAAGTACGTTACTGAGCAACCATGAGGAAAAAACAAATTATTTGAACAACAGTTTATACACAGACGCATAATAGTAATATCATGCAATGCAAATCAAATATAATACTCGTCGCCGTGAAGTTAGCCTTTAAACTTTTAGATACTGAACGGAATGATGAATTTATTGATTCTACAATGAATTTTTTTGTGTGTATGTGTCTGTACAAGATAAATTATTAAAATAATGCTTCAATTTACAATTTCAGGGGTGGGTTAGTAAATTGAATATCCTTATTAGAGCATTATAATAATGGTCAAAAGTAAGAAGTTTCAAGTAATTTTCATAAGCGTTGAGAAAAACCACAAAAAAATGACGAAAAAACTGGAATTTTTACGCAATACTAGTTTTCGACAAAATCTAATTTTTTTCACTGTTGTAGGTAACTCAAAAGCGAACTTATATAAATATCTACTTGAGATGTTCACCAAATGTTTATATTGGCGTTATATTTATGAATACACGGTTAAATTTTCAAAATATTCTGGATTTTTTTTTTAGCTATTTCTAGATAACTGAAATTTTCGGTTTTTCTAAGTTTCTTTTATTGAAATATCGAAACTTGAAAATATAATAAAAGATTTCTTATACCTTGTTATTATTGTAGTTAAAAAAATCGTTGGTAACAATTATTTTCTGAGCAGTGAGCGTTTAAAGTTAAAATGTTTACGAAATATGTCAAAATCGCGAAAATTTGCAAGTAATATTGTAGTTGAAAATTCGTAAAATGTTTATTAATTATATAAAAGGTTAAAAAAATTCAGCACAAAGTTTTCCATAATGTTTTCTTCAAATAACTATAAAGAAAACACGATCGTCAGTATAGGAAAACATGTTATGAGTGTCCGAATTTTAAAGTTTTACGAAATCACGTAACGATAAAGATTTATCCTCAAACGATTTTAAATATTTATTGTTAAACAAAAAGTATAAGTTGTAGATACTTGAAACTTCCACAGTTAGGTTGTTACATACTATATTATGTAAGTTATTAAGATCGGAACTTTCTTTACATAATTTAATTTTGGGGTATTCCGGCCATTAAAACCCGTTACTTGCTACACGTTTTCAACTTGAGCAGATAGACTTCGTATCCGGACGACATATTAAGTTGAATAATTATCCGTTCGTTCGGTTTTACCTTATCAATAGCAACCCATGCGTGCCTTCGGTCCGTGTATTTCAGTGCTGTTATGATTATACCGTAACATATTGTTATAATGTACAATGGCCGAGATGGCCAAAATTCAGGTCATGTGTTCGCCATCCACTCGACTGTTGTAAACGTTGAAAGTAGGTAAGGAAGTTAATACGCAGACACTTCGTCGTCTTCAAATTTTGCGTTTACGTGTCTAGTCAGCGACACGATTTTATAGATTTCCAATGTTTACTTCATAAAACCTCTTCATATAAATTGTAAAATCTAGATATTGTATTGGATATGGCTCTACATAATGAGCAATGTACAATTTCGATAGACAAAAATCATTAAAGTGGGGAATCGTAAGTTCCTACACTAGACAAACAGGTAGACTATCACATACGTTAATTCCTACAAATGTGAGTGTAAGTTCCTACGCGAAAAAAAAAGGTACGTAGGTACCCTTTCTTTTTCAGCCGATTCATCTTAGGTTGTTTATTTTAATCTATGATATAAACTAGAGTAATTTACGTATTATAAACGGCAGTCCGGATTAAGCGATGTCCGGACTAATGAGGTCCGGATTAATGAGTTCCTACTGTAATAAAAAAAAATAAAAACAATACTACAGCTAAACATTAAATTGTAGCTTATTTTATGCTTATTGCATTATATGTGGTCGATTTCAAAATCTAAAATAAATTTTAGTTTCATATTAATAACTACTTAATTTGTTTTAGCTACAACCAAAAGTGAACGCGTTCACATTTTCAAGAAAATATGTGGTAGGTAAATTTTTCATATAACATATAGATGATATAAATAGAAAATATTATAGGTACAACTGATTTTGAACTGAATAATACAGCATTCATTATTCATAATTATGAGTTTATAATTCACTACTTCTATTATAATCATAATCAAAATGACATATTAATAATATTTTTCTTTTTTTCTTTAATATTTAGAACCCTCATTATGTGGTAAGTTGGTTGGGGTCAATTTATTTTTATAATGACTTACAAATATTTCTTCAAATAAGTATTAAACGTAAAAGTAATAATTTTTAATAGATTGTACACATTACAAGGGCACCCGCTGCAGAGGGGAGGAGGGACACACAAAAAAACTGTTTGTTTATTGCACAATTCATCATCAGACGACTTGAATTTAATTAATATTAAATTTATAAAAATTTTTCATAATGGAAAATCTATGAATATTTATTATGTTAAAAAATTAATGAGCAACATGAGCAACATGAGCTGGCTAAATACATCATAATTTATTTACGTTGTTATGTGATTTCAGATACAGGAAAACAGTATATACAAAGACTAGAAATAAGTAAAATATATTTACATAATATTTTAATACGCTTACTAAGAGGTGTTTTAATTGATTGATTAACTTGACTACTTAGTACCTATGTAATAGATGTTTATGCCATAGGGTCATAAGTATCTGAGAATTTGACTTAAAATGATATAAGTTTATATTTATTTTTTTGTTTGTTTTTGTGTCTATATACAGCATAACTTATCGAAATAGTTTTTCAATTTTAAACTTTGGGGGTGGATTCCGATGTCAAAGTGAATATTCTTAGTGCATTATAGAAGTCAACAGTAAAAGATTTCTAACAGTTTTCAAAAAAATCAGAAATACAAAAAAAAAATTGACGGAAAAAGGGAATTTTTTATATGGTTGTAACTCAAAAACGAATCACTGTAAATACTTGAAACTTTCGAATTTTTAAAGTTTTTTTAAAAAAAATGTTGGGTGACCAAAAAAAACCCGGAAATTTAATACAAGGTTTCTTTTAAATTTTTCTTATTGTAGAATAAAAATCGTTATTAAATTTAGTCACATTTTTTTTTTATATGCGTTTAAAATTTAAATTGTTGCAAAGTATGTCAAATATGCGAATATTAATAACATCTGGTAAAGTTAAGCCAGTGCTTAAAAACTTGTTTAAATAATAATAAAAAGAACAATAACAACATCTTAACATTCAAATGTATATACGTGTAAGCATGTTATACGTTGACGAGCAACCAACTACCGTGAATATTTACGTTACATCACATGCGCCGACTGCATGGTTGCTCGTGCAGCCCCCATTGAAAAGATTGAGATTTGAGTTAACCAAACCATATTTACAGAATAATATATCTGAGATTCGAGAACAAAATTTAAGAGGAGACAGTTAAAAATATAGAAATAAGTAGTCCACTTCTCGCGTCTCTACTCTTTAACCAAATATTTAAATTAATTTGAAGAGTAAAAGTTAGGGCTAATAAGTAGTAAATTTGGCCCCCATTGGCATTTACAAAACCTGACCCCTATGCGTTACACCGTATTTTAAATGTACAGATGTACATTACTAATTTAAACAAATTTCGAAAAATTAAGTCTATAACCCTCATATTGTACCTATAGTCTGTAATATAATATCTAGATATTACAATCTATATGAATACATTTTATGAAGTTATAAAATAATATAGGCATAATTTATTATAACATTATTATTTGTAATAATTTAAAACTTTCAAACAACAATAACCAGTTTGCAAAAATTTAAACGCACTAAGTACTATGACTTAAATATATCAACTTGATTGAAGTAATTAGATATGTATTTAATCAAGTTTAACTTTTAAGTTTTAACTTTCATATAAAAATTATGAAGAAGTTTTATCAACAGACAATATTAGGCTGCATCCGAATTTTATTGTGATTTGTTAACTTAAGTCTTAAATTTTATAGGAAGATAAATTATAACCCGTTTGGAGTTTGATCTCCCCCTCATAAGCTTTATATATATATATATTATATTGACTTTTACCTACGAATAAATTAGATACAAACTTTTAAATTTTTACAAAACGAAACCGAATAAAATGTTTATTTGTATTGGTATATAATAAATTTTTTACTTAGTAAGTTATAACTACCTAATAACGAACACCCAAAGCCAGTTCCGTCTTTATCCTATGGCCCATGGGCACGTGGGGCACGTGCCCAGAGCCCCGTATAATCGAAGTTACAATTTTAAATTGTAAGTTGTAACGTATTAATATTTAAAACAACCATCTATAAAAAATTATTAGAAATTCTGTAAAATAGTTTTTAATTAATAAAGTAATCATATTAAATAATTTTTGTTGTTTTTATTCAACTTGTGTAGGTCTACTAAAAGGACCTCTTAAGCTCCGGATGCCCATGGGCCCCTGTAAAACTTAAGACGGCCCTGCCCAAAGCCTTAACAATAATATTATAGTCGATAAGGTATGCCTATATTATTTTCTAACTTCATGAAACCTATTCATATAGATTGTAAAATCTAGATATTATATGTACAGACTATAGATACAATATGAGTTCTAAAGACTAAATCTTTCGAAATTTGTTTAATTTAGTAATGTACATCTGTATATTCATGGTTCTGTTCAAATAAGGTGGAACGTGACACGTGAATATTCACGGTAGTTGGTTGCTCGTCAACGTAGAACATGCTAACAGGTATACATTTAAATGTTAAGATGTTGTTATTGTTCTTTTATTATTATTTAAACATGTTTTTAAGCACTAACTTAACTTTTACCAGATGTTGTTATTGTTCGCAAAATTGACATACTTTTCAAAAATTTGAAATTTAAACGCTTGTATAAAAAAAAAAAATTGTGAATAACGATTTGATAACGATTTTTATACTACAATAAGAAAAACTTATAAGAAACCTTGTATTAAATTTCAACGTATTTTAATGAAACAATGTAAATAAAATATGATGTATTTAGCCAGCTACAATTTATTTAAGATTTAAAAATAAAATAACAAACTTACATAAAACATATTTTTAATTTTATGCAAACGATAAATGTATAGGTATTATGATTTTTTTTAATATTGTAATCAAAAAATTAATGTAGACTTCAGAGCAGTACAATTAATGTAACAATTAGACATAGTTTATTTGTGCTTTATCAAAATGTATTATAATATTTGAAATATTATAACAATATTATAATATATAATATTTGAATATTTGCAAATCATTTTGTAGGTATAATTCATAAAATTTTTTGTAAAAGGAGATAAGAGCTGAAAATTTAATACGAGATTTTCCATAAGTTTAGCTTATAATAATTATAAAGGAACTTAAATTCTGGTGTATTCAGTCCATTATAACATAAGCCACCTTTTTCACCAACCATTCGAAATGATATTCTAGGCTGACAAATCATCTTCGTTCAAAATCCTTTTTTACCCAGTTTGGACACCTATAGATGGTGTGTCAACGTGCCGCGACACGTGAGTGTGGAGTATGTTCGTCGATGGTCGTACTAATCGTCGCAGTCTTCTTAACAGTCGTGTAATCGTAATTCGTATCACACACTCCCGCCAAGCACGCATTAATCATTTGTATATACCTACGAGTACCAAGAGTCAAGACGTATTCAGAAACATTTTAAGTCCTGACGTCCTGTAATCGGTCGAACTCGCCATTCCAGACACTTAGTATTGGTAGTATTAATGGTATTATAACCGTGCCCTGCATAAGGAGCAATGTTCTATATTTTGTCGTTAGACAGAAATCATTATAGTAGAACCCCTCTAATCCACTACCTTTAGGACTGGGGGTGTGGGTCGGAACTCGAAAAAGGTCAGATTATCAGAATATACAGAAACATTTTAAGAAAAAATATTATCAAATTTATTAAACCGAATATTAAATAACAAATTAAACAAAGTTTGAATCATATTATAGAGTTGAAATTTTTAACGGATATCAAAGTGCACGGGGTCATCTATAATTTTATATAATTTTAAGAGTACATTCCGAATTCATCAGATTACTGGATGGTGAGAAAATTAAATAAATCACAGTAATATTCAATTCAGTGTATAAGTCCAGGTGTAATTCCTGAGGATTGGATAAAATCCGAGTTCATTGCCTTACCTAAAATATCGAGTGCAAAAACTTGTGGGGATTATAGAACGATCAGCCTGATGAACCATCTCCTAAAAATGTTTTTAAAGATTATTCAATATATAGGCAACGTGAAGACCAAATAGCACCTAATCAGTTTGGATTTTTGAATGTGGTTGGCACAAGAGAAATAACAAATTTCGAAAAATTTAGTCTTTAGAACTCATATTGTATCTATAGTCTGTACATATAATATCTAGATTTTACAATCTATAATCTATATGAATAGGTTTTATGAAGTTAGAAAATAATATAGGCATACCTTATCGACTATAATATTATTGTTAAGGCTTTGGGCAGGGCCGTCTTAAGTTTTACAAGGGCCTACGGGCACCCGTATTATATTATAATGGTATTATTTGTATTGGTATATAATAAATTTTTTACATGGTAAGTTATAACTACCTAATTACGAACACCCAAAGCCAGTTCCGTCTTTATCCTATGGCCTATGGGCACGTGGGGCACGTGCCCAGAGCCCCGTATAATCGAAGTTAGGTTGGTTAGGTATGTGGTTGGCACAAGAGAAGCACTGTTCAGTGTACAGGTCCTATTCCAAATATGCACAGATGTAAATTGCAGTGTATTCGTCTGCTTGGTTTATTACCAGAAGTTGGACATGATATAATGATCGAAATTTTAGATGAAATAGGAATAGATGAAAAATACCTCAGAATAATTGCCAACTTATATTGGAATCAAACAGCGGTTCTCAAAATGGAAGGCGAAACAACAGATCCGATTGAAATTCGACGTGGAGTGGAGAATATCTATTAACGGCACAAGATTAAACAACTTACGTTATGCCGATGACACCATAGTTTTTGCGGACACTATTTAGGGCCTTCAATTACTCATGGATAGAATAACAGAGTCTAGCATGAGATACGGACTGGATATAAATACAAACAAAACTAAATTCATGATTATAAGCAAAGAAGACATTACAGGAGTTCACTTAAGTATAAATCAATCCATAATTGAAAGAGTACATAAATATAAATATCTTGGCACCGTCATTAACGATCAATGGGACAACGCAGAAGAAATAAAGTGTCGAATGGGAAAAGCCAGAAATGTATTCAATTCAATGAGTTCGTCATTTAAGAGCCACAACCTATCTATACAATTAAAAATACGTCTACTGAGAATACTGCAATAGTATTATTATTATACTTAAAGTCTATTATAACAAACAATTTTAAATTGATTATTCTTTAGTTGTTTTTGAGTTTTACTCGGACTTAAAACATTAATTACCTACAAGACAATAAAATAGCAATTGTTTGGTATAACTAAATAGTATGGAGTTTTTAAGGATAACCTTTTATTGTTATTTATACAACTACTACATACATTTAGTCTATAATATGTATAACACTATCTAAAATTAATTTATATTTTAAGGGACAAGTGCCCTATCTTGCTTTCTCCAATGAGCGCACATGGATGTAGAATGATACTTTTGTTTTTTACCGGATATATATGATTGAAAAATTCACGTTTTATTGATATTAGAGGACTTGGTAACCCCCCTAGAGTTAAATATCATAGGTCCATATTAATTTGTATACGTATATAATGTGGTGTTTTTTGGGGGGGATTAAGGTATTTTGATGTAAGTCATGGTTTTGACGAATTTTTGTCAATATTTTAACTTCAAATGCTAATAAAAAAAAATTGTGCGTATGTATTCTTATAATTTTTTAAAGACATTTTAGGATCAAATTCTAATGAGAACAAATATTTAACCTAAAAATAACAATTTCAGTTATTTTATTGTAATTCAAAAATATTAGACCTAACATGATTTTTAAAAAAGGCATATTATTACATTTATCTATTTACGATGACATTTTAAAAGTATTTAGATTAATTTTATGTTATTACCAATTTATAGTTTATAATGTATTATAGGTACTAATAATTCAATAATTAAGTATATTATAATAGTACTTAATATAAACACCATCTATGATAATATATAATAAGTAATATAGGATGATAGAGATAAACCATTAAAATTGTTTTCTATGTAATAATTTATTACTAAATTCAAATTATATATTACATATCCATTACAGTAAGCAACTCAATGACAAAGTACTTATTTTTATTTAACAATAGAATGATTGCCTTTTTTTTTATAATTATTAATAATATTCTTACCACTATTAATAATTATACTAAATTCTTCTAATAAATAATTTATATTGGTATGTAGCTCTTTTTCGCCACCTTCAGAAAACATAACTAATACAGATCCTCCAAGATCAATATATTTATGAAGGAAATTAAATTCTGCTTCTGAAAACATGGCTCGTGGCCCTCCAAATACAACTAACTGTACACCATTTAAGACATCCACTTTAATCTCATGTTTATTTCTACAAATTGTTTTTTAAACATAAGAAGATAAACAATTGTATTTAATTTAACATTTCAGTGACTTACATGGCAATTGTGTATGACCCTTGAAGTTTCCTTCTTAAAATTTTCAAACTATTATTGATATCAAACATTTCATTTTTAGCCACATCGAATAATATAATATTATTATTACTATCTGCTATATTCATAATTTCTGTGGCCATTACCAAATAAAAATGTATTAATTGTTTATGTACTTTATTACTATTTTTATTGTTACATCAATTCGATATCAAAAACTGAATATTGATTAATGAAAATTTGGTACATACCTAATACCTAAGATAAGAATAAAAACAACGATGAGTGAGTAATAGACTCAAATGAGTGCGATTGTGGAGTGCATAGAAAAGTAAATAGATCTGACCTGACAGAATGGCTTGAGTAGGTACTAAAAAATACTGTAAATAATTTACAGTATTTGGTGCTAAACTACTAACTTGACCACTTCAGTGGTCGAGTAATCGGGTAACCTCAAAGTAAACAGTTGAGTGCTGAGGACAGTGAGAACTGAGAAATGAGAATACAATAGACATACAATATTATGTTATGCATATGCTAAATTGCTAACATTTTATAAAACACATTATAGGTAATATATGATATTATTATTATACTGATGTCTGTGTCCTGTGGGCTGGGCTGTGGTGCTGTTGAGAACTACTTTTTTGGTAAAAAAAAGTTTATTTCAGTATCGTGGAAGAAAAATGGTTGTATCGTTCGACCTGGAATAAACAATCAACCACTTTATCATTGATCGTTAAATTCTGAATAATGTAATTATTTTACCCTTACTGTACATGTAAATTTGCCTACGGACAGATTTTATAGGAGCAACAGTGTTATCGCCTTATCGGGCATTACCGAATGGTCCTTTCGGTTGTTTCGACGGCTTTATCGGTCATGCATACTTTTAATTGACCATCTAACGGTACAAGTATATTCTCACTTAAATTTATTTACTATGATTTAAACGAATGACCTCAATTATGTAAAAAAAAGTTAGGTTAGGTTAAAAAAAAGTAAAAATGAAATAACTATTTCTAATGCATAATGTTGTGTATGGTACAATATTTATATAATATTATATTAATATGGTAAAAGTTAAGCACGTGTTTATAATCTTGTTTAAATTAAAATAATAATAAAAAAACAATAACGATTTCTAACCATTAAAGTATGTACGTGTTAACGTGTTATACGTTACCGAGTGGCGAGTGACCAACTAGGTACCGTGAACATTCATGGGAAACCGTATTTAAACATTACCATGTATATACACAGAGCCGTGTTAAGGGGGGTCAAAGAGGGAAATTGCCCTCGGGCACTTTAATTTTGTAAAAGTAAGGGGGCGCCTTTTATTTTCGCTTAATATTATGCAGTGTTGGAAAAGTTACTGTTTTTTATTAATTAAATTATATGACTAATTCCTTATAAAAAATTGTATCTAAATTATTTTTAAGTTATTACTATTTTTTTTTTTTTTTTTAGTCGAGTTACATTTCTTCTGAATTTAAAAAGCAACTCAATTACAATTAAACTTACTTTTTTTCAAAAATATCACTGGAGCTTAATAACCTTGTGTTCAATACGACAATACATAAACTATATATCAAATAGTGACAATCAACAATATGAAATTATTAACAAATACTCATTTTGCTACACATTAACTATTTATTTTTATTTTTCAAATATATTTTAAACAAAAGTACATATTCAAAATAATTGCAGTCACTAATTTTAGATCGATTTTTAGTGCATGTATTAAACCAAATAAAGTAACGAGTAATTAAGTAATAATTATTTATTTTATATATAAAATAGTAACTCAAATCACATATAAATTACTTATAATAAAATGTAATTAAATTACCATCAAATTACTTAAAAAGTCATTTCGTTATAATAACTTGTAACTTAAGTTCAGTGACTCCCCAACACTGTTAATATGCCAACTATGGCCCCAAATGAAATTTTGCCCAGGGGCGCTGAAATACTTGACACGGCTCTGTATATACAGACCTACATAATATGTTATATTTACGTTAGTGCCGTAATTTTATTTAAATTTAAATAAAAGGTATCTGAGAACTTGATTTAAAATTATATGTTTATTTTTTTGTTTTTATGACGATTTAATAATATAATATTAATATTACTAATCAAAAAACGGTTCAATACTAATTGGGGGTGGTTTCCAATGTCAAAGTAAATATTCTTAGTACATCATAGGGGTCAATAGTAAACATTTTCGAACAGTTTTCAAAAACCTCGGAGAATACAAAAAAAAAGTGACGGAAAAGCGGGAATTTGTACGCGAGACCAGTTTTTGACAAAATCAGATTTTTTATATGGTTCTATTCAAAAACGAATCACTGTAAAGGTAAGGTTAATACTTTAATTTATTAGCCACAAATTACATTTTTTAGGCATTAATTTAAATTAAATATGATCGATCATTTTAACTTACAGAACTTTGGTACATGCCAGGGGTTAAAAACTGATCCAATCGAATAACTTTTTTGCTATATTGATTACAATATTAAATGCGATAAATGATTAAATTAATTAGTTGAAAATAATGACCTTTCGTAGCCCACAACAAGACATATAAGAGGTAGGATTTTAAAAGGGCTACGAAGTGCACGGGTTCAGCTAGTATATAAATACTAAATATACACCGAAATATAGATCGTAAAAAATAAAGCGGATAAGTGGGTACCGCTCTGCTGTACATTAAATGTCGTATGGATCATTATTATATATTATATGAGTGTTAAATTTGAATCAAAGGATAGGTATCATTGTATACGAAAAACGATTCTGAACGAAGATGATTTGTCAGACTATCATATAATTTCGAATGGTTGGTGAAAAAGATTACCAGAATTTAAGTTATTTTATAATAATTATAATTAAAATAATTATTATTATAAGCTAATCTTATGGAAAATTTCGTATTGAATTTTCAACTCTTAGCTAGGTACTTATACAAAAATTTTAATGAATTATACCTATAAAACAATTTGCAAATATTCATGGTTTTGACGAATTTTTATCTATATTTGAACTTCAAATGCTAATAAAAAAAATTGTGCCTATGTATTCTTATAATTTTTTTAATCACTATAAGAATAACTTATGAGGAACTTTATATTAAATTTTTAATTTTGTTTGGTCATCCAACATTTTTTTATCAACACTTCAAAAAAACAATTCTCATAAAAATAACTTAATACTTGCTTTTACCTCACCTTGTATCAACCCACTGGCTGAGTCATATACTATTTTACAAACATATCCAGCATTAAATGAAAGTTCTCCTTTTTCTAGCTGCTTGGGATTTGATTTAAAATAATCAAACATCGTAAACATACTAATAGCACTATTTCTAGTCATTATTGTGTGAGTAAAATTGAATGATTGCTAATAAGAAAAATAATTGAACAGTATATTATGTTCAAAAATATAATAAATATTAAATATTATAATAATTTCTAAAATATTATTTTAGAATTCATAATTATTTATATAATAACCTATAAAAATAAACAACAATTAATCAGTCTTGCTCCACTCAGAATCTAATAAATTTTATTTTCATAATTATTTTTGCATGACAAATTTTGTCATATATTTTTGTATCATAATGTTGGCGCCAAAATTAACCTTTAAATTTATTTAAATTCTGTCGCCTTATTTAAAATTTTGATGTATTCTTACAAATTTTAGTATCATAATGTATCTTTATATACCAAAAAATCATGTTAAATATGAATGCATAAATTATAAAATTTAGAGTTTAAATTGTTGTCGTGTATTTACTATTCAGCATAGGGACAAAACTTTGTTTGGATCCGGCGTTAATAGAGACTCCTTGATAAAACGTTATCACTAATAAAGTGTATAGTATCTCTTTAAGTTCCAAAGAATACTTACAAAACTTTAAAGAATCTGCAACTGATTGACTTAGAAGTTGTTTTGCCAATTTCACCTTCATCTTTTGTTTAAAAAAGAAAATGTGATTTTTTCTTTATTTATTTGCCAGATGACATCCTTCGGTTTCCTGGAGTATAAAAAGTTTTTGAACAAAGTTAAAATCTATTAAATTTCCATCCCCATCGAGAAAAGTTTTTTTCTCCCCAAAAGTATTACGTATTAATTTTACCATATGTGCAGGGTCAAGAAATACAACTACATCTTCAAATTTGGTATTTAATGTTATAATACTAAAATCACATCCAAGAAGCCGTGCCATTGTTACATTTGAAGAGCATCCATCAAAAGTTATACTTACTACATTAACTCCAGTATCCTTTATAAGGTTCAAAGCGTGTTTTGTAAGCTCAGCATTTTGTGTACCGTTAAGACTAGTTAAATTTTCAACAATTGTTGACTTTTTTTGAGTTATTTATAGACCACTGAAATTTTCGATTTTTCTGAAAATTTTTTTTGAAGTGTCGATAAACAAATTTTGGATGGTCAAAATAACTTGAAAATTTAATACAAGTTTGCTTATGAGTTGTTCTTATTGAAGTTAAAAAAAATCGTTAATCACAATTTTTTTTATAAGCGTTTATAGTTCATATTTTTACGAAATCTGTCGAAAACGCGAAAATTTGCAAGTAATTTTGAAGTTGAAAAATCATAAAAATTTTTGTGTTAATAACTAAGGATTAAAAATACAACACTAAGTTTTCCATATGTTTTCCTTCAAGTATCTATAGAGAAAACTCGAAGCATCATCATAGGAAAAATTTTAAGCGCGTTTGAATTTAAATTTTTTTTAAATAGCGTGATTTATCCTCGATTTATCCTCAAACGATTTTAGGTATTTGTTATTATTCAAAAAGTTTAAATCATAGATTTATTTTAACGAAGGAGTGTCGTTAAATTTTTTTTTTGGTCCAATCAAAATACTTAAAAAATTTAATACAAAGTTCCTCGTAAGTTATTCTTAGAGTGATTAAAAAATTATAAGAATACAAATGCACTATTTTTTTTTATTAGCGTTTGAAGTTCAAATATAATTAGCTAAGAGTTGAAAATTCAATTCGAGATTTTCCATAAGTTTAGCTTATAATAATTATAAAAGAATTTAAATTCTGGTGTATTTAGACCATTAACATAAACCACCCTTTTCACCAACCATTCGAAATGATATCCTAGGCTGACAAATCATCTTCGTTTAGAATCGTTTTTCGTATACAATGATACCTATTATCATTGGATTCACATTTAAAAATATTATGACCTTTTCTATAATTTTAATAATCTGAAAAATTATCTGTGTATAGATAACGCTAATATAAATATGTGGTGAAGTTTTCAAGTATTTACAGTGATTAATTTTTGAGTTACAATAATATATAAAAAAAAATTGATTTGGTCGAAAACTGGTTTTGCGTAAAAATTCCCGTATTCCGTCACTTTTTTTTTTGTTTTAATCAATTTTTTTTAAAACTTTACTTTATTTTACTTTTGACAATGATAGTGCACCAAAGATATTCATTTTTCCATCGGAATACAGCCCCGAAATTTGAACTTCACGGCGGCGAACATTATATTTGTTTAATTGTTTTGCATTGGATGAACATAGAAATTCGTATGCGTCTGTATACAGATACAGACAGTTGTTCAAATAAGGTGTTAGCCGTTAGGTGACTGTTTTGGTTGCTCTGTGACGTATTAAATGCTAACATATAAACGTAAATCAACGTTTAAATGTTGCTATTTTTTTTTTATAGTCTTCATTCTACTTACAACATTTGTAAGAAATCATTCTAAATAGGTAC
>VUJU01004464.1:0-18503 GCA_009835225.1 Aphis craccivora
GAGTTATATAAATTTTTAAGTATATGTTATAAAAAAATTGTACTAAACATTATTGATGACGAAATACAATTTGGTTATATTAAATTCGACTCACGTTTTGTACCATACTATACTAAAGAGGGCCAAAAATATCTTCCACTTTTCTATCTTACAAATTCATTTTTATCAAATGACCTATCAATGGGAGGTGTGGAACTTAAAAATTGGGATTTATCTTATCTTAAGTTTTGTTTCAAAGTTATGGACAGTTTTGATAATTTACATAATATGGACTCTTGCACTGTAATCAGCTTCGATAATTTTAAGAACTATTATCCACCAGAAAAAATTTATGAGGATTTTTGGCCTGAAAACATGTATGATAATTCACGTATAATCAATTTTAATAAACATGACATTAAACCAGGTGTCTGGATTACAAACTATGTTGAAGTTTATTCTGAAAATACTTGGAACCAATTAGTAAGTGCTATATATTTTGATCTAGTTTATTAAATTAATTTTATAAATTTATAATTTTTATTTAAGTTATGTTAATTATGCTAAAGAAATAGGATAAATAGTGTTAGTTTTTATTTGTGACTTTTTGCTTTTATTTATTTAATTTATTTTAAATATACATAGAGCAGTGGTTGGATTTAATTGGTATGAATAAAGTATTGATTGGAAGAAAATTTGAAATTTGGAATCATTTATTTTTAAATTTTTTTTTTATATTGTTACATCAATCATTAACTTAGTATATCATATTTTATTATACTAATAAATTGCTAACACATAAAATGATCATAGTCCTGGTTTTTATTTTTTTTTTTTTTAATATAATTACTCATGCTAATAATATAACAATTTACTTAGTTAAAATACTTAAGTAGCACTCAATGGTGGTTAACTATTTTTATATTACTATTTTATTTGGGTGAATATATATTATAATATATTAGGTAGTCATTTTTCAAATTTGTTTTTATTTAATTATTAGGGTTCTTCATTTATGCCACAAGAAATCACTTCAGCTAATAATAATACGACTCAAGTAAATCATTCTGAACCAGTTAATGTGTAAGTAGAATAAAAATAGTAATCAAATTAAATAAATATTTAAAAAAGAAAAAAATTACTTTTGTTTTTAGTAATTCTGCATTATATCCCAACATTACTTCTAACATTCAATTTGATCAATCCACCAGTAGTCAAGTCTCACAACAGCAACAACAACAACAAATCCAATCGTTAGTATCCCTCTTCAGCAATCAAACAATGGACGAATTATAAATGTTAGGAAAATATTGCCCAAGTTAAATGAAATTGTTGACTTAATGAATGACTGACTTGTCTAATTTTACCTAATCGTCTTCTTAGTCTTGCGCTTATCATTACAACAATATTTAGTATTGTTTTCAAAAATTTTCCATTTCTCATCAGATTTAAAGCTTTTTACGACTTTTATAAATAAATCCCTGTCATGATGTTATAAAGTATTACGAGTACCCGTTTTTTTTTTCTTTCTTTTGTACGGTTGAAATTGCGGTTATTTTATAGCCATAAGTATAGGATTTCTACACAAATTGCGTCTTTGCATTTATATTGTATTATTATTCTCAATAGCTAAACCTGTAGATATGTCTTTATATGTTAATTTAATTCGTAAATTAATAGTTACATAGATGCACCGCGAGTCTTACCTAATGAATATGATATAGACAATTTATATTTGATGTTGAGTACCTACGTTCAATCGTATATTACTTTGTAAAACATACACACTAACACAGTGTATTTTATTTTTATATTTATATAATTATATAAAATAAATCTTGTTTATATTATTTTATGTAACTAATAAGTGATATTAAAAAAAAAATTGTGGTACTACTATAATGTTTATGTATAATGTAAATAATATTTAAGGCAATAATATTTTATGTTTTGCACACCAAAAAATGCAAATTTTATTCAAAATAGATTTTACTATTAACATTGGTAAATGTTTTTTATTTATATTATACATTATTTAACTGAATGTAAGAGTATTATTTTTAGATAAATGTGATTACTTTAAACACTGTATGTGTTATAAAATGTATAATAGACAAATATAATGTCAACATTTTTTATTTTATTTTATTTATTTATTCTTCAAGAAGATAATGGTCTCCACTGAACAATTGGGCCCATTGGTTCACAATTTGAAGTATACTCATAAATTCACTAAATAGTTAATATAAAATTAAATGATTACAATTTGCAATTGTTAACGTTTCTCACATAACTAAAATATCTACATATATAAATTTTCTTTGCTTTTATTGTATAATATTATATAGTAACTATTGTGTAAAAAAAATGTTTAATTAAATAGTACAATATTTGCAAAAATAAATAAATAATAATAATAATGATAATAGTATTAATATGATAATCCTATACATTTGTTAGACTTATGGGTCTATATTTTGTTTTTGTAGTAGCCAAAATGTAGTTTTTTTTTAAGAATCTTAAAATAGTTACTAATGTTTAATTTATGGCGGTAATATATTGTAAATTTTTGGACAAATTTTTTGTGGATAATCAGTATTTTGATATTAGATACTTGTCAAGTATTATGTCCATGTTCAGTTTTAAAAGTAAGGTTATTCGTAATTATATAAAGTACCGAAGATTTATAAAATAATTTTATTACTGGTAGTACATTCATATCATGCTGCATTTGTAAAATACTCGTTAAAGGAGTTCGGTATTTATTTTGATCTATTTAAAGTATTTAGTTTTTCAACAAATTTGTTATTAATAGTTTGAATAAGTGAATTAGTTTTAGAATTATTTTTTGCATTTTGAATAATTGTCCAGTTTAGTTTAGAGTTATTTCTAGCTTTTTCTAGTTCTGCTTTATAATATTTAGAAGTCTTGAAGATAATAACTAATAAGTAAGAACCATGAGTATATTTTATTTTCTAGACAGTAATTATATTATTTAATTTACACAAATTGTCAGATTTAGAGTGAATAAAGAATTATATTTATACACTATTTTATTTTATTTATTTATTATTTATTAAATATCAAAATACCTACAATAGGAATTTTTATTTATATTTAAAATAAATATGAATTATATAATTAATTTTTAAAAAATATTACCATAATGTATTTTGTGCACAATTATATATTATAATATATTTTGAGAACAATTGAGGGCGTTAATATTTAATTATTTGAATTAATTGTGTACATTTTAATAGTGTGTATTAATGATGAATGTATGTAATATACATATTAGGTACTTACATGGAAATATAAACATTAACTGTAGACAATATATAGATACTAAAAATCACATTAAATGATTATAGCAACATGTGGGTGGTAACAGAGAGAACATAAATAAAATAAATCCAAATATGACAGATTTGAAAAAAAAATCGATCTCATATTAGAAACTCTCTTACCCAATTTTTAAAACCAGCTGCATTAATGAATGTGGATGAAATTTGACATTCTTAAAATCCACTTCTCTGCAGCCGTCTGTCAAAAGTGTAAACTGTGTAGAAAGTGTTAAAGATAGGATTATATTTATGCTGTTAACTCAAAAACGGATAACAGTTTAAATTCTTGACATTTTTTTTCAAATGTTTGTATGATCATTTTCTAAACATACCTACTGTAATATTCATAATATTTTGACTCTTAAAACAGCTTTTTATTAAGGTTTTAAATTTTAAATATATATATATATATTGTATTAATACTTATTTGCCTGGGTATAATGCTTGAAAATTATTTGATAAAGAGCGTTTTTTGAATTTGAATAAATGTTTATAATTTATGGTCGAAATATATTTTATAGGCGTTTAAATTTAGAATTTTGGTGAAATTCATAAAATCTCTAAAATTGTCAAACTATTTTGTTGTTAGAAATTCATAAAAAGTATCTTTTTATATTATCTAGGATGGTTAAGTATGATTGAAAAGATTCTGTATGTTTTTCAAACTATAATGTATTAAAAAGAAAACTATCAAAAAATTAAAAAACTTATTTTTTATGCGTTTGAAATTTAGATTTTCACGACATTGTATATAAAGGTTATATTTACCCATAAAATAATTACTTCTTTTCAGATGTTTTTTGATGTATCATTGAGATTATAAAACGAATAACAATAAAAACTCAATGTCAATATTATATGGCCATTTTCTATACATAATACAATTTTCAAAATATTTAGAAAATTTTAAATTATTTATAGACATTTTGAATTTGAATTTTTTTGTTTTATTGTTATAGATGATGATGTTAAAAAATGTATTGTTCTGTTAATATGCCTGACATTTGAACATTTTAAAAATATCACATAATTTGTTCTTATAGATATACAAAGAATGTAATGAATAAAATTTCTTAGATGTTAAAATATTTAAACTAAAGATTTAAAAATAATAGTCTGTAAACATTTTTTTTTAGAAAAATTTAGAATATATCCATATAATATTTATTCACTATTCATTATATTTTAGCTAAAAGTATAGATTATTAATGTTAATAAAATTCCTAAGATTTCTAAAATCATTACGGACCTATATTGGCTATTATCCTAAGACCTAAATATTATACAAAATTAAAAACTCGAATACTGTTAATTTGAATTTGAATTTTGATACATCAACATGTACGGAACAATATTGCCTGCTAAATAATTTGTAGTATCTACTTCTTAAAAACAATTTTTATTTAAAAATCGAAATTTGTTTTTTTGTAGGAAACCTCACCAAGGTTAGGTCTCAATAAAATCTCAACAATTTGAACATTATGATGTTTGAGTTCATTTGAAAATTCCAAACATTAAATTTTGAATAGCTACATACAAAACTGAGATTCAGCACAAAATAGGTATATAAACTACGATTGTAGGTATATTGAATTATTATTATTATTTTATTAATTAACCATTAATTATATATTATCATTATATCATTATTTACCCATTTACCGCTATCTACTAGTAAAAACGAATTAAAAATCAATAGTCTCGCCCTATATGAATGGCTTCCAGCTTCAGTACTTCAGTATTTTTCGTCCATGAATAAAATAATGTCAATATAATTCCATCCAATTTCAATAAAAATTTGTTTGACTAAAACAAATTAGTCTTAATTAAGTTGGGTCGTTTAATAATTATTTTTGGAAAAATTTCAGACACTGTTTCAATTTTTAACGCTGGTAGAAATATTTTATCCATCTTGGATGGACATTATTTTTTTCATTATTTTTTTTCTACAATCACATGACCCAGTGACGTCTGCACTGCCGTGACTTACATCACTAATTCTTAATCTCTGATTCTCTTCTAATTTGTATTCTGTGCTTTACAATTCTTCAAAATCCTGTTCCTCGTGAATGCCTAGCCTGAATCCAACTTGAAGGTTCTACAGTTATTGGTGTTAAAAAATTTTTTTTTGCTTAACTTCAAGTATTCAAAGGTAAGTCATATCCACGACCCACCCCTAAAACGGAATTTTGCATCGTAGCCGCCTACTGACTTTTTATGGGTTGTGACAGGTATTGCAAATGCGCAGTTTGTTATTGACAAACTACATTCCTTTCATACTCCCATACACTTTTGAGGCGTTCACTTACACGAGCGTTAACAGAGACTGGAGAAATTGCTTTAACATTTTTATCGTGTAGGTACCTATAAATAATATAAATTTTATTTTTCATTCCGTTTCCTTCAGGACTCCGCTAAAGATACCAATCAAGATGGCTCCGTCATACTATGATTATGGCAGAAAAGAACGTGAAATATTCGACATCGGTTATAATGTGCTCGGCAAGTGCAAGATAGATCTGAGCACATGTACACAATTTTGAATCACGGCTAGTGGTATTCAAGAATTAGAGTCGGTCAATGTACCTATTTATATTGAAACAAGATACACGTTTTACAAATCTAAATACTGTAGGTCATTTTTAATTAAAGATACCTAATACTCGTACCTATGTTTTTTCATACTTCCCTTATCTTGTTAAACGAACAATTTAAATTATTTTCGAAAATTGAATTTGACAATTTTATCAATTTACATTTTTTAGAAATTTGAACATTAATATTTATTTATTTATTTTCCATACTTAAATTATGTTCAATTTTTAATACATTTTAATTTTTTTTAAGTGATTTCATTGGCTGAGAAATGGAACATGAATAATAAAAATAATAATATTATTACTCAAGTTTTGATAGGAGGCTTGTTACCAGGTTTCTTACTTACAGCTAGTGGTACATTTGACTGCGAGAAACAGTAAGTTAAAATAATCAAATTTAATTAAATTTAACTTACTATACATAATTTTAATATTTTAAAGTTCTATGGCTCCAAGAGTGCGCTGTGAATACATTAATGATTGTGTATCACTCAACTTGGACACTAATTTTAAAGCCCTGAAACCTATTATTGATGCCTCTGCTATAGCTGTTTACAATGGTATATAAATTCTAAGTATCTAACTAATAAACATTAAATACTTCTTGGTGACCCAAGTCAGTTCATCAGCACACATAGGCTACATTTTTTTTACATTTTTTTTTAATAAATGTTTACTTTTATAAAATTGCTCCAATTGTTTGATTTTAATAAATTTAATATGATTATAATCAATTATTCTTAAATAATATCATTTAAAAAAATACTTGGGTCATCAGTTGGTATAATAACTATAATATGGTCTATTGGTCTACCAATATTATAATTTTTTGTATAGACCATTAGGTTGTCTGCTATCATATGTTAAACTCATCAACATTTTAAATTAACAACCTTTTATAGTTTTTGCCCGTCAAAACCATTTATATGCTAAAAAGTTTTCAAGACTTTTTCCAAAAAAATAAATTTTGATACCTAATTAAATATTGTTAAGACAGTTTTATGTATTTTTATTTTTATTAAAGTGAAATGTAATTTTTTTTTATCAAGGGTATCTTAGACTTATTGATTAGGTATTATTTTTTTTAGGATTAATGGGAATTTTTTTTGTTAGATATAATACTAGCAAACAAGTATTACAGTTTGGCCAAATTGGTCTCAGTTATAAAGCTAAACAATTTGAGGTAACCACTACTGTGTAAGTAAAATAATTACTATAAACTTAATTGTTTTATATTTTACAGAAATAATAAATATAATTCTGATCAATTATCAGAAAATTTATTAAACGATTATATTTGGGTTTGAAAGTTTGTTGATCACCTGTAATCAATCGTAGTTACATTGCTACTGCTGCCCAGTACAGAATAAACAGAGTTGTCATGTTTCACGCTAAGATTAGTTTGAGACAATTATACCTAAGTTCAAGCATTCAAATCAAAGAAAGCATGATCCCATAATTTGTCATTACAAAAATAATAGAATTTGAAGTAACATACATTTTACTTTAGTTGTTAATTTGACATTGGCTAGCATAATAGAATGTTATCAGTTCAACCAGATCAGTCACAAATTTGGTATTGGGTTTCAACTTACTTATTAAACAATATATTATAGGTATATAGCCAAACTTTTTTAATTTAAAGTGTTCATGTTGCATACAAAATGTAGCTACATGCCTTTTCAATTTAATAATATACTTATAAACTATAGTACCCAAATATATAATGATATACCTATGGTTAAATTTGTATTAGCATATAAAATAATAGTATTTTAAATTTGCTTTATCATTTAACTTTTAGTGAACATTGTATGCTTCTGCTTTTAAAATGTCTGTATAAATTGTTATTAACTTCCATTAATTTTTCTGAAATGTTGTCTTTAAAATTAATTGTCTAAATACTAGAGATTGAAATCATTGTATCTAATTTTTTAGTAATAAAAAATATATTTTAACCTCCTCTAATAATGTAATGGTTACTAGCATGGTTTCTAGTTAATAGTTTTTGATACATTGTTTATTTTATTTAATATTTAGTTATTTATTATCTTTAAATTAATTAATGTTAGGTATATTATATTATTTTTATTTTTATTTTTATTTCTATTATATTATTATACCTATTATATATTTTTATTATTATTCTTATAATTATAATTTATAATTTATTTAATTAATATGATATTTATGTTTATTGAAACTTTTCACCACAAAAAGTAGTATTATTTTCCATTTTATGTGTGTAGAAAAATAATGTAAAAATTAACCATAATGTACTTTTATAATTATAATTATAATAACAAACAATTTTAAATAACTTAATAAATTTTTTTACTACAATGCATTAAAAGCAATAAAATTTGTTTTAAGTTTGTAGAAACATTGTGGTCTCTGAAACTGAGTGGTACCTCAGCAGTGGCTTAACATGATAATAAGGGGCCTATGTGAAAATTTCTTGACCGAGGCCCTTATACTTGCCAGTAAAATGAAAAACAGTCATACCTTATTATAACTTAAAATATTGTTTTCTCACATGTCATAGTTAATAATTGTAAATTAATTTTTTTTTCGATAATCAAACATAAAATTAACTCTTCCTGTTTTTACGGCAGCAAAGCCATTAATACCGCTATATACCTATTACTGTATAGTGTTATATGGTAAACTGATTTCTCACATTTCTCACATAGGTAGGTACTCGTAAATTCGAATTAGGTATTCAATAAATTCAAAACAGTTAAACAAATATAATATAATATGTGTATAATACAAATTATAGTAGGAATATCGTATATGAGATTTAATCCAGGGGCCCCCCAAAACCGGGGTCCCCTGTGAATTGCACACCCAACACTCCTGATAATTGCGCCACTAGTGGTACCTATTGCACTAGGTTGGTTTTCCTGAATAATTAAATATTTGTTTTTTATAAACAATATCACTCTACAATTCTTGTCACAGATGGATTGTTTTGACCAAGAACAGAACTGACTTGTTCATAAAACTGTTTCCAATTAAATAAAATATCTCAATACATTGTGATTTGTAGTTAGAATTATAATTTTATTATTATTTATTATTGGTGAAAAAGTATTGTGTTTTTTGACTATTATAATAGTATGTTTAGTAAATTTAAATAACAACAGTTTCCAACTTGAAGGAATAAGATGAATAATTTAAAATATATATTATAATTTAAAATAATATAGGTATTAATATAATATGGTACTCTTGTGTTATTATTATTCAGCTGCCCTTTTTAAAGATGGTGGACTACCGGCTTGGTGGCTTCAAATTTCCCCATTACCGATAATAACAGTTAGCAATCTAGTTTATTATCTATAACTGTGATTGCCACATATAATATGATGTACAAGTGATAACATATCACATATTATCACATCTACCTTTTCTATTTTGCTTATAATCAGATTAGATATATAAGATATATATATATATATCTTATATTAGATTATTAGTTTTAAGCTTATACCCAAATAGTCAAATACAATTTTATTATCATCATAATATAGTAAAATATCATTCAGTAAAACATTTTTTTTTTAAACATAATAACATCTTAACATTATACCATCAAAACATATTAACATTATACAGAACTAAATTTAATAATGAAATAGTATTAACAGATAATTTATTTAACTTAACTAGTGTTTGATCATAATTATACATTTACTTTTTAAATATTGGAACGTAACCATAATCTTGTAGGACTATTTTTTTTAGGTTTGACTACTTTTCTACCTATCCTGGTATCATAACCTTTTTGGTTTTTAACTATAGAAATTTTGTTGTAATGTTCTATAGTACCTGAATTGTAAAACTCTTCTTTTTTTTTTTTAGACTTTTCATTAACATACTGCATACAGGCTCTATAAATAACTACTTATAATTTTAATTTTGTTTTAAACTTTATGACTTTATACGTTACTTTTTAAAAAATTTATCATCGCTGAATGTATATAGCTGTATACAAAAATTTTTCCAGCTTTGTGAAATGTGAAATGTTAAAATCAGATTTTTAAAAAAAAAAAATCTAAATAGGAAAGACATTGAAGTACGTTGTTACTCATTATTAAGAGTAAAAATTAATATTTAGAATCTAACGAGTTCCTCGTGAAAAATTGATTCAACTTCATACTTCATTTAGAAGAGAGTTTATTAAGGTGAAAAAGTCGATCACTTTGGCTTACAGGATTATCGACTAAGGAAATATATGTTTACCTTTATCTACACATGATGATTTTTTTTTTATCTACAACACTTATTATTTCAAAAAGTATAGACTTTTTAAAAAAATTTTAGATATATGTTTTCCTACAATAAATTGTATAAAAGTTAAAATAAAAGTTCGGCACTAGTACTAGCGCTAGTGTTTGACTAAAATGAGTAATTATTATTATGCTATAAAAACAACTCGTATTTAGTGTTTAAGAGAACGCTACACCCGATTGTGTTGTCTCCGTCTTACACGTATTTTCGAAATCGAAATAAAAAATTAAAAAAAAATGCATTATTAAAAACAAACGATTTAAAAAAAAAATTAATAACTTTTTTAGTATAAGTGATATCAAAAAAATAAAAACGATACTTCACAGCTCAAGTTTTCCATTATAGGTATGTGGTGAAAATTTCGTTTCATAGTTATGACTGTAACCTTCTCGATTCTTTCCCGTGCAAAACAATTTTTGCTATGTTTTACATTTATGAGACGGAGACAACACATACAGGTGTAACGTCCTCTTAAGTTGAATCTAGTAATAATATTTCAGATGAAGTTATTTTTAAAAGAATATTAGTTAATAGTAACTAAGGTAAATATTTATTATATATATGTATATATAATTTTTTAAATACAGATATTTTTATATGATAATAATGTTAAGTGTTATTTTTAAATGTTCTAACCTTCGATACTATAAAATACGTAGATCGATGGTTATTATCTATAGGTTACTTTTAAGTGGAAGGAAAAAAAATAGATTTTATTATTTAAAGTAAGTACTAGCTATAGTAACCAAATTCCATTGTTAACATATAATAAAATTATAATTTGTCTCCTGCATTAATCTGGAGAATGTAAAAGGAGGTGATGTCACTATTTTCAATTTAACGAACTATAAAATATATTATTAAATACTATAATAAAAAGAAAAGATAAATATTATATAAATATTTTAATGCTTATTAAATGCAATTCTAATAAATATATTTATCTTAAATATACTGTTGATACATGAATTAAACTACATTGATTTTAAAAGCTTATACTATCAAAATTACTTAGGTATAATATTAAAAAAAAAAAATGAAAAATGAAAAAAAAATGAAGAAGCTTTAAATTAAGGTAGGACTAGAAGGAGGGGATGGACTGTCTATTTCAATTACTAATTCTTGTTCTGAACTGGTAACAGCTTGTTGCGGCTGTACTTGTGCTTGTGGTATTAAATTAACTTCATAAATAGCATCAGCTGCTTGGGCTTCATTTTCCTGTTTATCTTTTTTTGTTGGTGGTTCTTCATCACCACTTAATGTCAGATCGACAACAGATGACTTTTGGTTGTTTTTAGGTTCTTGGGTTCTAGAAATTTCCAGGCTAAGTTCAGTTTTTGGGTCAACGCATTTTTCATCGTCACTATCTAAATCCACAGATTCAATAGGCATTACTTCACCACTATTGGTGTTTCTTGTTTCTATAGTTTCTTCATAAATTCTCCAAGAGCCATCAGCCAAAACTTCAATTTCTTTATTGCATTCTTTAAGTGTTGGACTCCAAACAACTTCCAAAAAGTAATTTTCTATTAAAATGTCTTCATACAAACAAGGCTTATTGCAAATTGGGCACGTCCAAGATGGTTTTTTTTCATTCATTAAAATAAAAGTACCTGCATCGAAACATTGCAAATGATCACAATGAATCGATTTTGCAGGTATCTTCATTCTAATTTTACTTAAAGGACATATCAGAGGAACGCGATAAGAAGTAGTAGCTAAATCTGGATCAACATCAGCTAACTTTTGAATTATATAGTTTCTTGTGTGCTCCGAATTCCTCCCTCCTTTGTTTTGAATTTGCTTTATTAATGTTTTTACCGATAATTTTTTTACAACATACATTGCAAAAACATAATGTTTTTCATCAGGTGTCCAATTAATAGTAATGTTGTTGCCAACGATTGGTGAAAGTTTGACATGCGCAGTGCAATTTATTGGTCTTGAAGTTCTTCTAGTTTCATTCATTTGATTTGGTCTAGTATTGGGAGGCATTGGCGGTAATGGACACGTCTTCATATTTACTCGTATTTCTATTCCAAGAGGCATGTAATCTGGTGACTCGTCAGGTACTGGCTCTGTTAACTGACAAATTCGAATTTGGAATTGATTTCGATATTCCTTTTTTCCACGAGAAAAGTCACGATTCATGCTTACGTAATTGGCTTGTTCGAGTGACAGAGTATGGTTAAATGTAGCTTCTTTCGTATCTGAAATAAAATATATATTATAAACATAATTAAAATAAAAAAATAATCATAAAATATTGTTACCTCTAGGATCGTTTAGTAATGTGCCAGTTAGAAGAGTTGGCTTAATGACTTCATCAATTACTTCATAAAATGGTAGCTTTTTGAATTTTATTTGAGCTACAGTTTCAATAGATGGTATGTAAGAAGTATTTCCGCTAGCCGTTGTTCCTAATCTTAATGCATCTTGTGATACAATATTCATTTTTTGATTTGTGGGTAATTGATGTGATACTATGGTACTAGTTCCGGATGGTTTATAATTGCCAGCAGCTATATACTGAATATTATGATTGAACATTTTGTTATCGGGAATAGAATTTGATATATTGTGGTTATCATACATGCCTCCTTGCATTTTTATCATAACATGAGGTAATCCAGCCATATGCATTGGTTGTTGAGGATATTGTTGTAGTTGGACTGGTTGGTTCATTCTTTGTGGTGGACCTATCTGTATTTGACCCGCAGATGATAACATCTGCTTTTGTCGTTGTTGATTTTGTGATATACTGCGCTTCATACTATCATTATTATTTTGCAATTCACTTAGCAATGAATTATATATTTCAAGTATTTTTTCTCTGAATGCTGAGCTGTGAATTTTAGTTGATTGAGTCTTAAACAATTCTATTGCTCGATCTAATAATTCGGATTTTCGGCCTGCTCTACTTTGACCAAAGGCTCCCAATAGTGCTTTTAGATCTTTATACCGAAAAATATTCAGCATATTTTCATAACTATCGTCATCCATATTCATGATCACTAAAATAAAAAATTTTAATTTATAGTTAATAAACACATAATAAGAATAAATACATCATCTTTAAAATATAATAATATATACCCTATGGGATGTTATATCTGTAACTTTTTTAGATTTGTAATAAATTAGAACTATGGTACCTAACCAAATAAATCCTGTAAATAGTGACAAATATTTGAAAGCTTGTCCCAGAACGAATCAATTTGATTTTTTTGGATACTAGAAGTCTAGATAAGCTCAAAAAAACAAACTGAAGTTATATAGTTATATAGTTAATGAGTTGCTCTTTTCTTCAAGTTTACTAAGATACCTACCGTACTTATATTACTTATAAAATTATAAATAAGATATAATAATTATTATTTTATTTTTTTTAAAAAAACTGAATAATTATTACTTATTTGCTTGATTGCGGTTGATACTCTACAGTCAATAATGAAGACAAGAAAAAAAAATTGAATCTAAACAATTAATCGAATGATTGACAATTTTTATGGAAAAACTCGATGAACCTATTAAACGAAAACATCTTCACACAAGAAAGCCTTAAATTGATGAATGCTAGACATTTAGATATCTTATGTTCTTAGGAGAAATTTGTCCAAAGAATAATATTCGAGCATAACTTAATGAAATGGTAAGTAATCAAATTTTTATGTTAGTATTAAATATTAAATAAATTTCATAAGCTACTGCTGATATAATATTATGTTATAATAAATACCATTATATTATGAATTGTTTATCAATGAATCTACACATTGCAATAGCAATACATTTAATCAACATTATTGGTCAATGTTCATAAAATATAAACTTTTTTTTTCTGTTCAACTAATGTTTATACAGTGTTTAATAAACCTAAAAATCATATACTAAATCAATATTTCATATTTATTAAATATTCTTGGTTAACTTTAGATGTTAAATAAACATAAAATAAATATAACTGTGCTGTGTGGGTAGGTTACTTTTAGGTGGTAGGAAAAATATAGATTTTATTATTTAAAGTAAGTACTAGCTATAGTAACCAAATTCCATTGTTAACATATAATAAAATTATAATTTGTCTCCTGCATTAATCTGGAGAATGTAAAAGAAAGTGATGTCAATATTTTCAATTTAACAAACTATAAAATACATTATTAAATACTATAATAAAATGAAAAGATAAATATTTTAATGCTTATTATTATTATGTATTTGCAATACAGCATTAGTTCTAGAGCAGACAGTGAATCCCCATTAGTTTCAGAAAACTCAAGTGCAAACTATGAGATGTATATAAAGTTTATTTAATTTTAATCATAATTATTTGAAACCCATAATTATATTACGAATAATGTTCAAACCATTAACCTTGTTTATTTTTCTTAATATTAGAATTTTATTTATATTTTGTTTGCATAAATGATTTATTAGTAATAAATTATTACCAAAGTTTTTAATTACTAAACTATTTTCACGATTTTTATGTAGTTTTATGTAGAAGATATTATATTAAATAAATTGAGAAAAGGAAGTATGGTTGTAGAATTATTGTATTGAAAAATCTCTTAATAAAATGAACAGTGTCACAAAACTGTTACTGATACTGTTATTGAATACCTTTTTCAAAATAAAATCCAAACAAGTCCAATAATTTTTGATCATATAGCTATTAATATAGTTTGTAATTTTAAAACAGAAGTTAAGGTTTGTATATAAAATTAACTATGAAATATCCATTATTTAAAAATGATTGTTTTTTATTATTATTATTATTATTATTATTTATATAATAATTACTTTTTTGAACTTTTATTTATATTATAATTAATTATGTAAAAATTGTAAAATGATCATTTATAATATAATCATGTAGAAGATGTTTATTTATTTTTATCTTTATTTATCATAAATATTTTTTATTGTATGTAACTATTAAATAATATAATATAATTTGTAATGAACTTTACTTTGTAAGTTTAATCAAAAGTATTTTGATTTTAAAAATACCTATTAATATTAAACTTTTTATATTATAATTAAATTTATTAAATGAGTAAAAAATAATAATTTAAATATAAAAGTTGTTGTTTTTAGTATCTAATGCTAATAAGTACTGATTTTATTACGATTTATATTTGTATTTATTATATGACTTTTTTATTTAATGAAACAATTTCTTAAATCCTTTTGAAGGAAAATTTACTTTTGTCTAGTACATTAAATCTTAAGTTTAAAGATATTTAGTTATATTTAAAAGTGGTAGTATTGATCTTATTACAATTAATATTTGGTTTTGTTGTATAATTTCTTATTATGAAAGAAACAATTTCTTTGAACTGTATGAAATCTTTTTTTCAACTCAAGTGCAATTCGACTAATGGTCGGTGGTAGACCGGACAATTAAAAATAAATATTCGATTTTGATCTTATTGAAAAAATGTTATTTAAATCTTAACTTATATTAAAAAAACTAATAAATAAAAACAATTATATTGTAGTATTTTGCTATATTATCATTTTAAATAAATAAAGGTATAAACTAAAAAGTAAAGTAATTAACTGTACGATTTGGATCGTACTATTTTTAGTCATTTGTGGTACGCGAATGATTAATAATAGATACACCAGATGAGTGGTGCGCAAAAAAAAGTTTGAGAACCGCTTTCTTATACCTATTATACTTTTGGAGTAATATATTATAAATACGGCATATTCATCTACACTAGCCCCGAATTTTATAATTATTTATTTGTTTTTACCTCATTTTTTTTGGAGGGGGGGACATACGGCGTTTTTGATTAGCACGCAAGTTGTCTATATAATATTATTATAATGTAATATAAATATAAGTCTTGTAAATTAACGAACTGCTAATTTGAAAACTAAATTTTTTTCATTGTTTTATTTATTTGTAACTGTGTGATTGTATTATAAAAAAAAAAACAGTCCACGTGGGGCATATGTATGGGGTTTATACTTTCTTTTCCTCCATTCCGTTTAAAACACATTTAAATACATACATATTACATACATTTTATATTTATTGAAAACTACGCATTATCGGACAAGGCAGAAAGCCAATCCCATGACATAATAGGTATTATATAGATAACTAAAGCAATAAAAAAATTTGGTAGGTATACATATTTCATATTCATTTACCTACCTATATCATATGAATTCGTATCATCAGTGGTGGCGATGACAATATATTACGTTATTATTATAATATTAACCGAAATATTTGGTTTTTGTAATAAAAATGTAATTCTAACAAGTTCAAATAATTAATATAATTAGAATAAAAATAATTTCGTATGTTTATTAAAAAAAAATGTCTACTTTTCAATGACTGCTTTTCAAAAATACCCCTCCCCCCCTAAATTGTTTTCTGCATAAGTTCCTGATGTTCACCGAATAGTATTCCTAAATATTTCATATCAAATACTCTAATAATATCAATATAATTTGAGTATACTGTTTTATTACATTTATATTTTATTCGTGTATTATAGTTAAATTGAGATATATTTTGGTTTATGACAATAATTTTTCATGAATATTTATAGAAAAAAATCCAAATTTCAAATGTCTATAAATAACTAAAAAATAGTAGAAATATTAAAAAAGTATACTTTGTGTACCTATAGAAAGTGCTAACATGAATAATGCACATTTTAATTGATATATTTTTTAATAAATCTACGATTTTGTTTTTGAATTACAACAAAATATTAAAAATCGTATGAAGAGAAATAGTTATAATTATACGGGTGAATATCCATTTCCTTCCATTTCATTTATCCTAAAAATTTGAACTTCAGTCATAAAAAGTTAATGTAATTGTCCAACGATTTTTTTTTTTGTTTTTGCTATATTAATATTATATAGAAAAACTAATAAAGAATCTTTTATTACATTTTAAAATCATGAATATAAAAACAATAGTATTTTAATGAATTTAAACAATTTGTGCATTTTTATTATTTTGTCAAAATTCCAAGTTCAAATACCTATAAAAAACAGTATGTGGCTATATATTTTTTTTTAGTTGGTGAAAGAAAACTTGAATGTACCTATATAGGTATTACAAATTTTACTATAAGCAAAGACATTTTTAAGATCTATATTAATTAAAAGATATTATAATAAATATTTATGATATGAACCTATTCATACTGTTTAATGGCATTTACAGTAAGTTGTTAAAATGTTAACTCAAAATGCAATATTAATATAATCTAATATATTATATATCTATTGATATTGGAAAGCTCATAAAATTGTATTACACCTTTCTGTAAATACTGTACAACAGTAAAAATAGATTCACACCTAGTATAAAAATAAATAATAATTTAAAATAAAATAAAAATGTCTGCGTAAAATTCGTAATAATATATGTAAAAGTTTAAATGCCTACAAAGAATGTTTTAAAATAACAAGACAATATTAACACCGTTATTTATTGTTTAAATAAGTAATGCCAAATTCGGACCCAAAAAGTCTACAAAAAATAATTGCGCTTATAAATTTTTTAGATTTTATAGTGTCAGCATGAAATATTTATTAAAAATCTTAATCTTGTGTTCTATTTTTAAAACTTAGTTATAAAATGAAACGTTTTTATGGATTTCTAATTACAAAATAGTTATTATATTTTGCAATTTCGTTAAATGTTAATTTCAAATATAAAAAATATTAGGTAAGTACTATAGATTTTCGATATTTTTTAATCGAAAAATTAATATCTTACGAGAAGCTTTGTACTAATTTTTCAAGTATTTAAAGAAAAAAATAGAAAAATGTTCATATCTATAATCATTATAATATTATTATGTTAAAAAGAGTCAAAATATTTTGAAAATTTGATTGTAAATAGAAAATGATAGTAAATGTATTTGGCGAAAATTTTAACTATCTACGGTTATTCATTCTCAAGTTTGAAATTTTATATTTGCATAAAAATTCGTTTTTGTCCCTGAGTTTCTTTTGTTTTCCCCAGTAATAAAAAAGCATTGGGAATTAATCTAATTTACTATCCAAAACCATCATTTATGTTTAAAATCAAAGTATTTTATTTACAGTTTATTCTGTGTACAATATACAATATACATACTAAAAAAAAAGCGGGCAAGTGGGTACCGCTCTGCTGTACATTAGGTGCCGTGTGTGTGGATCACTATATATTGTAGGACGGTTAAATTTGAATCCAATGATAATTATCATTGTATACGAAAAACGATTCTGAACGAAGATGATTTGTCAGCCTAGGATA